>JACJUY010011797.1:13513-24267 GCA_014220935.1 Platorchestia sp. MABIK | reverse complement strand
GAGAGCGTGCTGTCATCGGCAAAAAGTGTGAATTCGAAAAATGATGTGGATTTAATATTATCATTGAAAAAATTAGAAATAGGAGAGGCCTAAGGACAGATCCTAGTAGAATAGCAATGAACGTACTGCAAACTAGTTTAATTTGTAAAATTTATCGTTTTTAACATGATTTTTGAGTAGGTCATGAATTTAATTGGTTCAGAATCCATCGCAGCTTGTGTTTTAGGTAAGATTTTATTGTTGTTTTTATTATGGGTGAGAATGTTTACGCCAGTGATCAGAGCTGATGAGATCATTGGAATTTTACACATTGTATTATATGCTACAGACGCAGTGCGAAAAAAGTGTCTGAAAGTGTCAGACAGAAAGTGCGAAAAGTGTCATTCTAAAAATTATAAATCATTATCTTCAATTTCATTGACTTGTTTGCATTACGTGACCATTTAATTAGAATAGATATCATATACTTGTACACTCGTATTGAATACCTCGACAAAAAAGTAAAGCGTCTAACACTAAACAAGCATGGATCAGCACAAAGTTACTAAATTTCAAGATGATTCTGTAGCGGTTCTAAACAGGTACCTGTCCAAACAGTGAGTCTTTTTCTTACAATATTCTACCAGGGAATTTCAAATGATCAGATGTACCGTTGATGCTCAGGTTGGCGTGTCTTTGGACGAAACTGTCACCGAGGCTGACTTGGACGACTTGTTGTGGGTGTTCGGCAGTTCAACTACCGCGGCCAAGGTATAAAATAGTAACTTTAACAATGACTGGTTTCGTCCATAAGTATGTATTGTCTGAAATTCCTTACTTGTACATACGAAGAGCGTTGTTTAAAATTTGATTATTAAGTACACTTAATTTATCCACGATATATTTAGATAAACTTTGTGCATGTATTTAAATACAGGTTCAAAAAAATTAACGTGGAGGGTGAGTACATATGGACGAAGATAACTCCAGTCATTCGCCAAAATAAGACCGCAAATTCTTTTGGGTTTATTTACCGCAGGAGAAGGACAATGGTTGTTTTATTATCATACAACAAATTTTCACAAATGTTCTCTTTTATCACAAATACTTCTCGCTTTAGAAAAACTGTGTCTCTCCGACGGAATTGGCCAATGGTGCTTTTTATTACAGTAACATTTGAATGACCATGTACTTGAGTTAGGTTTATTCTGAATAAGAGCGAAAATAGGCCTCAGTCTGTTAGGGGAAAAATATTTTTAAGACCGTATGACATCCACTGAGAGAACTCCGATGTCATGACTTCATGTAGAAGAACGCTCGAAGTTTTACTGCGAAGATCATGTGGTGAAAACATTAAGAGGTTGGGAGAAATTCTTATGCATTTAATGCTTAACATGACAGCTTTGTAGTTGACTGAATTTATATCTTCGTCTCGTTCTACTTTCTTTAGAATATATTTAGAAACCCCTTCAATTACTTGCATATTTTTCTTGATTTTCTCAAAATGAATTATTTATTCACGAGATGCCACTACATCGAAAAATACAAACTGACTAGGTTTTTATCAGAAGAGCTTCAGAACTACTTGCACTTCAGTTGTTTTTAGTGGAATAAATTTGTGGATTTTATGCACCACAAGTTCAGATCCGTCGACAGTACAAGGGTATGTTTTTGAATGTGTGTTATCTTGCTATTTTATGATCAGTTGCCCGCAAGTCTTGGCTTACATTTTTCTTTGTACGCGAGCTCTTCAAATTATCTTGTAGACTTAGTGTATTTTAGCGCCTTCAAGTCTTTAGCGTGTTCAAGTCTATTGACAGTACATTTTATTTATTCGGGACTTGTGTGATATTAAAATATTATTTCGTTACTCTTCTTCTGACCAATCATCCAAAGCCGAACCAGTTTCTGTGATTTTAAAGTAAGTGCTCCGTACGGCGAAGTTTCTTCATTAGCTTTGAAACTCTTTGGCTGTTTCACATTTAGTTTTAAGGTTTAGCAAATGTCGTTCAGCAGTTCGGCTTCACCTAAACGAATGTTAAATTTTCTTTGAAAATTGTCTTAAACGAACCTCTAAGCATTTTTCAAAAGTTAGTTAAACCAGCGAATAGATAAAATATGAATTGATTTGAAAAATCTTTCCCTCATGAATAATTATGTCAAATAGGAATAATTACGAGGATGTTATCAACATCATCGTACGGCTTTTCTGCTGTCTTGACTTAGATTTTTTTCCACCCTGAGAGAAACACCTTTGCAGCGCCTGTTTTAAACTACTTAATGACACAAGACCCCGTACATCTAAGGATGGCTGAATGTGCTCAAATAGTGATGTAACCTTCTCCAAATGTGTGCAATTCATAATTCTCAGTTTTATATCACCTATAAGCTCCGTACTGTTCCCCTACTGGGCCATAAATGCGGGAAAAACAGTAACCCTTCATGTAGAAAGCGTTGTTCTTCGCTTGATCCTTCATAAAAATTCTGCTGCGAAGATATTTAGAAATGCTTCTCTCATAAAGCAAAAAATGATTCTTCTTTATTATCACGCGAGTTTAATTTTAAGTACTTTCCTGAACAATTTTCTCTTTTTAGCACAAAATTTCAGATATACATCCTAATTCCATCCTTCCTTAAAATAGAGCTTGGAGTATGTGAGAAAAAAATGTCATCATTTAAAATATCATACACGTATCTGCAAANGTGTTGCGCTGCTATGCAGGAGTCGCATGCATGGTGCCAGCATGTGTCGACGTATCAGTGTTGCGCTGCTATGCAGGTGTCGCAGAGCGTGATCGAGTCGCCGCTGTCGAGCGGGTGGCAGCAGCGGCAGTCGGCGTACCTCCAGCACCCTGTGTTCAACACCCACCACTCGGAGGCGCAGCTCGTGCGCTACATGAAACGGCTCGAGAACAAGGACGTGTCGCTCGTGCACTCCATGATCCCCCTGGTGAGTGCACTGCGAGAACGTGTGTTAAGGGAGACTTTATTCTCTAATCATGTAATTGCTGTACCAACTTTTATATGGAATATCCTAATTTCTTTTTAGAAGGCACTACTGCAGATCAGAAATGACGTTCAAGGCTTTTTTAAAATCATCCGTGAAGGTTTTCTCATGGATGTTCAAGGCATCGAATTCTACGCCTTAATTCTTATGAAGCGGAAGCTGAATTTACTTTAATTTCTAGTTGAATGATTATGGTAGACATTATGGACGATACTGATGGTTAATTACTCAAGATCCTTTTTCCCTCATCATTCAGAGGGTTAAACATGAAATTACACAGAGAAAACTGGTGGAATTTAAGAGCTCAAGTTTGGCTAGGTATTTAAATAAATCATTCGGCTAGACATTGCGTTCCAAGTCTCTCATTGTCTTAATAGCTCTCTTATACTGTGTAAAAAAATAGTTTTTTTTTTTAATTTTGTGAGTCCTAGCAGTGCTTCAAATTCATATTGCGGAAATGAATGGACGTATGCTCGAGACATTATTCTGTGAGCGTCTTTAGATAATTCATGTTATATTTGCCCAATGTTTCAATTGGTTTAGACATTTTAGAACTTATAAAGAGGTATACTATTTAAACAGTTTTTGTTATTCATCATACACAAGTTTCTGTTTCGTTGTACTCGAAATTGTTATATTATACTTGATCCCTGGTTTGTTTTGTCGTAAAAGAAAGACATGCGGTATAACCCTTCGAAGTGTGCAAGTAAAACGCCTTCGGTAAACTATTGAACTTCCTGCCTTCAGAGCAAAATTGGTCATTTAGGTGAGGGCTTTCCATGAGATTATTTTTGGGGCTACATTTTGAAGAAAATCACCGTCGTGTTACAGCTGAAACTTCTGGAAAGTACGATAATCGAATTTGACTGAAATGGATATCGCATTTGTTATCGTAAGTGAAGCGGACTCGATGTATCTACTTTACAAATCGCAAATCTATCGTAATCTAACTTATAAGTTCGTTCTAATTGAACACGGCAGGGGGAGAACGAGAAGGAATGGATGCGATTTAGCATGAGCTTTATTCGGGTTCAAGATTTTTAATGGCGCTATAGGTAGTACGAAAGTCAAGCTTAGTGATAGTGTGTTGCAAAATATTCTGAGCCGTGAAAGCCTTGAGGTATCGTGCGCCAGTATGCGTGCATTGCCACAGCTGGTTGCGAGGCCTCTGTAGAGTAACTGGTTGCCGTAATGAGCGAATTCAAAGTGATGACTACGTCGACTACGTTGCTCGTCAGGATCTCGTAGGTGAGCTTTTACTACAGCGTGAGTAACGGGAATGTGCTGCCGGCAGCATTAAGTTGTAGTAGTGTTGGACGTCGAGTCGACAGTGGGGAAAACGCAAGCCTAAGCTGTGGGCTACAGTCTCAGGGTTGAGCGATAAAGGGTGCTTCTTGATGATGCATTGGAAACGCATGTTTTTGATGTACACATGACAGAAAATATTCTACCTATAAAATCGTGTTGGTAAGGATCGCTTGCCGGAGAAGTGCTTGGTAAGGGAGCATTTGCCTTGCTCCGTATAGCAAGGGCGAGCGATTAACCGTCAAGGAGCGACGGCGTTGTCTTCTTACGCTAAAATTGTGCCTTCCCCTTGCAAGCCAGGAGGAGAGGGAGCGCTCTCCTGACTTTCTAGAGTAGGGCGAACCGAAGGCGTAGAATTGACTCATGTTATGTTAAGGGAAAAGGAGCTTCGTCCTGCCCTAAGCAGAGCGAGCTGTCGGCGTCTCTCAGGTGGGCTGGGCTATCGTGCTCTCTCATTCGCTAAGCGCAAGGTTGTGACTGTAGAACCCAGCTTTAGTGCGAGAGCGGAGTCAGGAGTCTTTTCCTTGAAGTTGCTGGGATGCTTGTGGAAAGAAGAGCAAGAGAAGTATCTCGAGAGAAGACTCGAATGAAAATTGTTGAGTGAAGACAGTCGAGCGGAGAGTGTCGAATGAAGGCTGTCGAATGAAAACTGAATCTGCCCGGCTCAGGGTTTTTGAATAATGGCCTCGCTTTGGGAGTGGCAGCGAAGCAGCCTGTCGCTCCACTGGCTGGCTTAGCAGCGGCATCTCGGTGTACGACAATCAAACGAGTAGCTCGCGCTAAGGGCTACACAGGAAAAAGCGGGCTGGAGTTTAGCTTCAACCTCATTGGTTCGCTGGGGTAGCGAGTTGACAAGTGAAGTTCGTATGAATGGCCTGAGGCTTGGTTGTATTTAGTGGTGCCTGACCGAGTCACTAGTCATTCAAAGCACAATTTCCTTAATCAGTACTCATCAATTAAGAGTGTGGCTTTGTTAACATGTAGCTATTTGTAGCCCAATTTATTGAAACATGAGTTTCATCTCGTAACAGCATGAGAAAGTAGAATACTTTATTTTTGTAGTTTGTGTAAAAACATTCGAAATCATTAGGGAATTTACCAAGCATGAATGTTGAAATTTGTTATTCCGACGCGTCTTCCACTCCCATGGCCGTCGTGCGTGTCGTGTAAGGTCTGTCTCGTTGTTGGGCTGCACCTCATCCTCTAAGCTAGGCCTCCCTTTTGCGCGCAGGGTTCGTGTACCATGAAACTGAACAGCACCAGCGAAATGCTTGGCTGCAGTTTGCGCAACATCTGCGACCTACACCCCTTCGTGCCACCTGAGCAGTCCTTGGGTATGTATCTGCATCTTGGGGTTCAGTTAGCTAGAAGACATTGGATCCATTAACTATTAATGGCTTTCATCCCTAATTATAGTTATTTTACACGCTGAATTTAAGTTTTGAAACTTGAAGGTGACGTTGCAACAAGATATAACTCTTTCTCTTTTCGATTTCAAGAGGGGTTTTTACTGAATTTCAATGTGCCTTGTGCTGACAAATACTTTTTTGTCTCACTCCTATAGACTGTCCTAAGTGGCCCATTTTGGAGACGGATGCTCGTCCCTCAAGGGCGAATTTTACTAATCTGAAATTTTAATGAAATATGTTTGTGCAATGTAGCATCACGAACTGCATATCACACATACCCCTGAGTCATCCCAAATTTCCTTCACCGTATTTTGTCGGAAGGATATTAGGTCTGACTCTCAGGAATATGTTTACAAGTTAGATTTTATGATGAAATAAACATCGAAATATTTTGTAGGTATTTTTAAATTTCAGTGTTATTTTGCGTTAGCTACCCAGCTGCTCTGAAAAAGTAAATCCAACTTTTCATATCTTCATTATCATGTTTTTGAAGACAAGATGGTTGATAACATGTACTTTGTTTCTCATCTGTGCAGGCTATCGCCAGTTGTTTGAGGAGCTTGGCAAAGACCTTTGCGAAATAACTGGCTACGACAAGATTTCCTTCCAACCGAACAGGTAATGTATTCTTCATGCTCTGTTCACCAGAGCAAGCGACTGTCTTACTTGCTTGATCTGACCAGGTTAATTTTATTATACGAATGAAAAGGTATATTTCCTACTTATTTGTTACTAAAGCGTGCAGCTAATCCATGCAAAATAAGGACTTTGTCTCGTAATAAAATGTAGTAGTCTATTCGTATTTGATGGAGCATAAAGGGAAGTGAATTTGAGCTTAAGTTTTCGTATCGTGCAGTAATAAAGTTTAAGCTCGCAGTGCCGTCGTAGGGTTTCATTTAGAACAGAAAAATAATGAAATTAAGTTTAAGTTCAGATTGGGGTCGAGTATGCTTTGCGGCTTTGTCAGAATTTGAATGTTTCTTTTGCTCAAAACATTCCTCTAAAAATGATCGCAATAAGAAGCTTAAAATAATTGATCTTTCCTAGCCACTTACACGTAAAACTTAAATTTTCGACGGAAACGTCTTGTTTGTCGCTCTATAGACAGCTATTTCATGCTAGTTATTGTTTCTTCACAGAGGGATTTTCCTTGATTCATATAACTTCTTCTCTCGAAAATAATATCTACTTCCATAACTGTTTTTTGAATCCCACGTAAAATTTTCAATTCTTAATTGTTTTCTAGCAAGTGTCTGGGCCAAATTATTGCAAACTAAGTTGGAATCAATTTGAATGCAGAATTATTGTTATTGCCATCTATGGGTGTAGCAGAACTGCCAACCATGAGCTATTTGCCCGTGTTTTTTTTAAATTAATCAAAAATCAATTGTTATTAAATATCAAAACCATGGATTATCAGATTTTTAATAAATTTTCCATTGAAGCCTGTGAATTTGAAAGTGCAATAAGCAATTCTATCATCTTTTATTAGACAATCAAATGACCGAATTTCTTTACTAATATTTGCGGTTACAATCACTGTCATTAGTCTAGCGTTAGCCGACATCGCCAAAGTGTCCCAGTGGCGCTTAGAGCCTAAATAGGGAAATACTCACCAGATCATTTGCCACGGACCATAAACACTAGAGCAGTTCCGTTTCAGTTGGGGAAAAGTATTCTTTGAAACCAATACAATGGGGGCACCAGAAGTTAAGATTGAAACAGCTTCAGACTTTTCTTCTTGATGGGATATGGTTGAAAGTGAGACATTAAAAAAGAAATAGACAGGACATTTGAAAGAACTACAATTGTTAAAAACTCTGCTGCAAGGTGGAAATGTTTATATCGTTAATTAAACCATAATAAGGCTCATTGTCACCGACATCAAAGTTAGAGAGAAACTGCCAACAGGTTAAGAATTTCCAAAAATTTATGTGGATACTACTTAGACTAGAAAGGAAGTATGTTGGTGAAAAAAATACTGAAAAAGAGTACAGTGGATAACTAATTAATAGCTGATTCTTCGTTAGCACATTATGCATAATATAATAGACTTGTTCTTCAGACTTGTATGGTTATCTCAGATTTTGCAGGTTTTGTCTCAAGACGTTGTACATCAACTCTCAGTAACTCTACGTTCATCAATAGGACGAGGGATCGATCATCTGCTTTTGATTTCGTGAAATTTTTTCCTGCTCATTACTCAATTTACGTATGAATCATTCTCCTCCAGAGAAAAAGTGCTAGAAAATGTACAGTACTTGTAGTGTCGTACTATCGGCACAACTAGAGGTATTGTAGCAGAAGCTTTAACTTCATTCAGTTCCCTAAGCTGCAAACTCGGGAGAAGGATAAGTATACGCACAGCAGCGCTCCTAATAATGTACTGATTCCATCGGTGACAGACCTTCCTTGACATTAGCAGTGCCGGGAAGTCAAACAAAGACCTTCCGGTGTTTGTAAAACGTGGCAGAGGCAAGGCACCACAGAGGACTTCTGTCGGTCAGTTCCGGCCGTTTATGACTTATCCGGCTCCGAGACATGCGAAACCCTGTGAGACAAAGACATCCGGGAGTACTCCCTTTACGAGGCACATCCTGAGATAAAACAATTTCCCCCCTTTAGATGAATATATGATAAACGGAAGGCAGAACTCAACAACCCATTCGCATTACAGGTTTAGTTATTCTACCTGATCTACGCGGTTCATTTTGTACAGGTGAAATGCTAACAGGCTGCAAAGTAGAAGGCTCAGTCGCCTTGCTACTGAAAGATCCCAAATTACAGGAAAAATGGAGCAGCTGATTTGAATGTCTCTTCCAGATTACATTGAATGCTAAGATTTGAACATGAAAGATATTAACAGCAACTTCACCAACAATAATTCCCTTCAGCCACTTGGGACCATTTCTTAAATTCAGAGCAAGAACATGATCACCGACATCAAATTGAGTAACATACATAGGCTTAGACCTGGACACAGAGTATTTAGGATGAACTCTATCTCTAGAAGTAACAAATTAACGATTGTTCAGCGCTACAGAGGGAGCAATTTTTGTGACACTATGAGGAATACAATGTGATTGAAATAGCGCTTTTGCTAGACGTGATATGAACGATTCGGAAGAAGAGAGTTTTTTCAATAGGTCTTTAATGACTCTTACCCCCCTCTCAGCTTGACCATTGCTTGCTGGAGAGTAGGGCGGAGGTGTGAGGTGCTCAATGCCGTTGGAAATTAGAAAATCTTTAAAGTCTTGAGATGTAAAGTTAGAAGCATTGTCACTTACGAGCACATCACACAACCCGTTTCTGCTGAAANATCATTCTCAAAGCATCGACAAGATCTGATGCACTCGTGGATGGTATAACTTCGCATTCTATATATTTAGACAATGCATCTACAGCAATGAAAACAAGTTTATTCTCGTAGAAAAAGTGATCAACATGAATACGTTCAAAAGGACGAGAAGGAGTAGGCCATTCTACATTTCTAGACCTAGGTTTTGCCCGATTTAATTGACATTGAGGGCAACCTTTTACGATGTCTTCAATAGTTTTGTCCATTCCGGGAAACCAAATAACAGATCTGGCCAACGACTTCATGCCACAAATGCCAGGATGTAAATCATGAAATGTTTCAAGAACTAAACTCCGTAATGACTTGGGAATTAAAACCCTTTCTTTATAAAGTATACAACCTTTCATGATGGTCGTCTGAGGTAGCAGGTTCTTAAATTTAGACAAATTAGGATAAGGGTTAGGAGGCATGCCAAACTTTAAGTATTGTTTGAGTTGACATAGTTCACTTTCCGCATCAGTATGAGTTTTTATATTTTCACGAGAGAGTTCACTGCAAAGATCATTTCGTAGGGTTCTAGTTCAGTTACCGTTGTGGGTAGAGGAAGCCTACTAAGACAATCGCTATTTACGTTACATTTGCCTTTCGAGTAGTTGAAAACATCGTCAAACTGGGACAGTCTGAGTGCCCATCTTTGAATACGAGCGGAACAATTGAGAGGTACACCCTTGTTATGTGTAAAAAGTTTACAAAGAGGTTTTTGATCGTTATGAATAATAAACTTAGCACCAAGAAGAAATTTCTTGAATTTTTCGACACCGAAAACAACACTAAGGCTCTCTTTTTCGATTTTAGAATAGTTTCGCTCTGCATTATTTAGAGATCTAGAAGCAAATTGAACAGGACACCAATCATGAGAAGGACCAACGCGTTGCATGAGTACGGCAGCAACCCCATAACCAGAACTATCCGTTTCAAGGAGAGTTTCATGGTTGGGATCAAATAATTTTAGAGGCTTATGCGAACGAAAGATATCCTTGATTATTTGGACACTTTTATCCTGCTCCGTAGTCCACCGGAAGGGTACATCTTTCCTAAGTAGCGAATACAGAGGATGCATGACATGAGAAAAATTGGGTACAAAACGACTGAAGAAATTACACAATCTAATGAAAGCTTGCAACTGTTTCAGGTTTTTGGGAACAGGAGCATTGAGAATTGCGTCTACTTTCTCAGAATTAGGGTGAACACCTTTGTTATCGAAAACGTAGCCTGGATAAGACACACGATCAGTTAAAAAGGCACATTTAGAAAGATTTAAGCGAATTCCAGCATTTTTGAGGACAGACAACACTTTGTCAAGAACTTCCAAATGAGCATCATAGGAAGAGGTCAAAATTAGTAGATCATCCTGGTACACAATGATGTTATCGATGCCAGAAAGAGTCCTATTCATGAACGCTTGAAAAATGCCAGAGCTTGCACGCAATCCATAAGGTAAGTTATTGTACATAAATAGACCTTCAGAGGTGTTAATGGTCGTAAACTTTTTTGACTCTTCGTCCAACGGAATTTGCAGAAATGCATTTGATAAATCAATTTTGGAGAAAAACTTCGCGTCTCCGACGTGAGAAATTACATCATCAATGACGGGTAGAACAGATATAACTGGATTCAAAAACTCGTTAATGGAGGCTGAAAAATCTCCACAGATTCTTACACTGCCGTCAGACTTTAGAAAATTAACGGTAGGAGA
>JACJUY010011796.1:0-10937 GCA_014220935.1 Platorchestia sp. MABIK | reverse complement strand
GTAAAGTTGCTGTTAATATCTTTCATGTTCAAATCTTAGCATTAAATGTAAT
Organism: Platorchestia sp. MABIK; assembly: GCA_014220935.1. Taxonomy (NCBI): domain Eukaryota; kingdom Metazoa; phylum Arthropoda; class Malacostraca; order Amphipoda; family Talitridae; genus Platorchestia; species Platorchestia sp. MABIK. The sequence goes on along the minus strand of JACJUY010011796.1, from coordinate 10,885 downwards.
CTGGAAGAGACAATCAAATCAGCTGCTTCATTCGTCTAGTAATTTGTGATCTTTCAGTAGCAAGGCGGCTGAGCCTTCTACTGTGCAGCCTGTTAGCAGTTCACCTGCCCAAAATGAACCGCGTAGATCAGGTAGAATAACTAAACCTGTAATGCGAATGGGTTGTTGAGTTCTGCCTTCCGTTTTTCATATGTTCATCTAAAGGGAGGGAAATTGTTATATCTCGGGATGTGCCGTGTGAAGTGAGCACAGCCCGTTGTCTTTGTCTCGCTGGGTCTTGGAGCCGGAAGAGCCATAAACGGTCGGAACTCTGACCGACGGAAGTGTTTTATGGTGTCTTGCCTTTACGAACTTTATGAGCTCCGGAAAGTCCTTGTTTGACTTCCGGGCATTGCTAGTTTTAAGGAAAGTCTGTCACCGATGGAATCAGTACATTATTCGGAGCCTTGCTGTGCTTTTACTTTCCCTTGCTCCGTAGAAGTTTACGGCTTCTGATACTGTAGCTCCTACATTGGTAGTTTGAAGCTACCGATGAAAATACATCAAGTTGTGTCGATAGTACGACACTACAAGTTCTGATTTAGACTAGGGGTTGTAATGATTGAGTTTGCTCAGTTCAAGGTAATTAATTGCTTGTGAGGGTCACCAGACGCTGGGGTAGGCGTCAATTAAAAAACAATAATTGAATGAATGAATAAATGAATAATTGAATAAATGGCCACTATGACTCAGAAGGAGTGGGAATCCAGACGCTCAACTGGCGTCGTTACATCAGATCGAATCCAACCATCAATTGAAGGCAAATAAAAGAACATAGAACGCTCGCCTTTTGAGATTTATTAGAAGCTGCTGCTCTGCGTGCAACGCTGGTGTCTTGATTCTCCGAGATGTTCTTGGGGCCCAATCCTGGTAGCAGAGCTTCAAACGATGTCTTCCCGGGTCAGGTTGTTCCGGTATGGGGGGAAGAGTGTTTGTGAGTGTGCACTTCTTTATATGGAAGAAGTGGTAAGCTTCAACTACAGGGCACTCAGGAATGGAAGTTGGTTGGGATACTAAGGTAGGCAACCAGATGATGCAGCCCAATGCAGTGGCGAGTGTATTGAGGGTGATAGATGCAACCCTACACTTGTACACACCAGGGTATGGGAAGCTGAATGCAGGTGTGCAGGAGCTTACAGTTTTAAATATTGTGCCTGAAGGAGGTAGTTCTCTGGTGTTGAGCTTCAGAAAAAAGGGAAATGTGAGCTGAAGGGGTGATTTAGGAGAACGTTGTCAGTGTGGGGTGAGTGTGGTGTCACGTAGATCCTGTGAGGGAACATCAGGCTGGATTATTATGTACAGGTTAGGGAGCATATTCTTCCACACATGCAAGGCCGTCACAATGTTTGTATCACAAGAAGAACCCTGAACAAGATAGTCTCCGCCAATAAGAATCAGACCGCAGCTCTGGCGCCCGAGTGCGAGTTTGAGATATATTAGCACCTTGACATAGGTGTTTTAGAGACCAACTGAACAATGTCCTGTAGGTGAAGACTTTTGCAATCACTGGCAATAAGCCATGGCTAAGATTTAAGGGGCTAAATCTATTTCACAGTTCCGCAGAGGGACATACACCAATTATAAAAACAGTGAGGTATTCTATCACGATCAAAATAATATCCTTTCTCTACTCAGAATGCTGCTGTGATTAAAATACTAAACTTCCCAACTGGTTGTCAGTTGAGCAGTGGTAACTTAATTAAGAGGTCTGTACACCTTATCATAATGTTGCAGCATGTAAAAATTGAAATTAAAGTAGAGTTATTGGGATCTACCACTCGTCAGCACAACAGAGAACTTGGTGATTGAGCTAGCAACATTGTAAGAGATAAGTATAGTGGATGTTGGGCCTGATTCGGCATTAAATAATGAAAGGTTAGTCTGAGTGTCTTGATCTACTTTGATGCTAACAAAAATGACATAGCTAAAAATGTAGTGAATTTATGCATGGCTATAATTTTAAGTCTAAAATAAACTAGGCTTCACAGATTGGCTGTCAGTTGGGTGACGGCAGCTAAAGATTTGTGTACCTAAACTAATGACGCAGCATTTAATCTTGTTTATTAAATTTAGCTAGGAACATAATATTTATAACAAGGATTTGCAGGTTGAGCTAGCTATATTACAAATAGAAATACGCGATTGAGAAATGGTGATTAAGTAGCAATAATTCCTAAATCTAATACTGGCATTTACAACTTGGAAGAACAGAGAATTGAAGGTTGCAACTTGAATTTAATCACACTAAAGGAATAATGAATTTGAGCGTGCTTAGGCAAACTAGTGAAGATACACCGGTTAGGCATAAATGAATTTATCTGGATAGATCTGGTTGTACTAATTCTAAATTACATTTACAACCTACAAATACATGACTTAGCGCTTTGTGAGAAATACACCAGTAAAAATAATTGGATAATTCCAGGTAAGTCTAGTTACCATGACAACACTTCAAATTCTGCCAAACAGCTCTACGCCACAGCATTAAAAATGAGATAAGGCATCTATTCACTTGTAGCAAAATGAGGTGATATATTGTGACTGCCTTGGACAAGCACGAGTGGAGGAGGTTCATAAAAGTCCACGGAAGATCCAAAACTTGTCTTAAGCAGCCATATGTATAACATAAAATTACCTGTTGGGAGAAAAGTGCAATTAGTATAAAAACAATACAAAAAATATACAGTTTTCAGAATTTAAAATCTAAAGGTGCTGCAGAGTGCAATTCAGATAATAGGACGCAAAAGTTTGGTCAGAACTGCATCACCGGCACAAGCAAACCTTTCTCAGAGAACACGGTTAATATTCCTGCGGCTCAGCCAACACATAAATTATAGGCGAGTCTTCGCAAAATTGTCATAACTGCATCCCAACGGTACACTCAGATATTTGCCATCAATCTAATGAAACACTTATGAAATACTAAGGTCAGGTAGTACTCTAGACACATGACCAATCAGGTAGATGCTGAATTGAAGATACACGGCAACTTCTAAATGAACAATACTTTGAAAACCTGAGATGCTTAACAGGACCAGCCACAAAGGTCTAGTAATTCAACAGCACCACCCGGACACAGTTATAACACATACATCCACAGAGGTGGCCAATAACTGAATGAGTAGACACATCAGTAAAAATAAATCACCTAATGGGAATGAACACAGTCTTGTAGGACACGCATAATCAGCCAGGCAATCTGATATAGCTCTCAGTCAAGCCAATATCACTACATTAAAATAAGTAAAACTTCCACACTCTAGATATTGGCTTGCAGCAAGTCTAGTGAGGAATTACATGATTCCAGAGCTCAAAAACCATAGCTTTTATCCATTAATTCATAAAGCTTGATAACAAGTATTTATACAGCACAGTGTGCATAGATCAAAGTAAGGTTAATCAATCTAATCCATAAATGCATGAGTTGGCACGAGAATACCACAACACAGATCAAAGGCAGACTTCACAATTAGAACAATGTGTACTAAGTTATCCTGCTGTACTAAAAGTCTTAAAGGGTGTTTCAAGAAACATTCTCAAATGCTTGAAAGTATGCTTCAATTTATACAAGAATTTTCAACCCAACCTTGAACAACACAGATCAAAAACTGACTTGACACTTAAAACAATGTGTACAAAACTATTGGCAAAAGAGCTACATAACCTTGCCCAACATAGATCAAAAACAGACTTGACAATTAAAACAATGTGTACAAAACTATAGTGAGAAAGCTATTTAACATTGACACAATGAATAAAGAATCATCAAGTATGCAGAATTTGTATGAACACCACAGAGAAGCTGTGGTAGCAAATATCCCAACCCAACATCACTTGAAGTCTTCCAGCTTCCATCGATTCTATTCACTAGCTGGAGATAATGCAGAATAAATCCTACAAACACAATGGTACAACTTAGCCTACATCACTTAATAATCAACACACTTACATTTCCTTCTCCTGTCTACACACTTTACTTCACAAAACTGGCGGCCTCTGCTCCGCCCGCAAAGGTTATATACCTAACGTCCGGAAGTGAGCATTTCCGGAAAACGGGCGGGCTTGCGGAATGGTTCTTTCGAGTTTCGAAGGTGTAAATTTTCTATCGCTGTTTGAAAATATAAATTCCCTAAATTGCTGCGAAGGCAGCACATATATTTAGTAGAAATACTTGGCTTTTGAAATGATATAAGGTAAAGTTTGTCTTTCTTAGATCTCGGGGAACTTATTGCAGGCTAACGACAATTAGCTAACCAAAGCACACAATGAAGAGATGACTCAGTAATTTTCAACACTGTCTCTCAGATGTTGCAATACTAGCACATCATTGATAAGAGGAAATAAAATCCTCTCCTAGTATTTACACAGACTATGGGTTAATGAGATAAGATCTTGTCTAAAGGGCAGTTGAGGCAAGGAATGGTCATGATGACTGTAAATATCACTGGCACATTGTAAAAAATGCAGGCAACCTGCAACTAGGACGAAACCTATCTTATATCGTTTAAATGCATGACACTAATAATAATAGATAATTCTTATCGTATTACGTTCTATTTACTCAGTAACACACACAACGATGGAAGTTGAAGTCAGGAGTTTGACAAAGATCGACCGACACAATGAGATGCAGTTCGGGAAATGACGATGACGGGACGCTATAGGTCTCGACGCTATTGCTACAAGGAGCGCCGATGGAAATTATATTTCGGTGAAAATATTTTTGGGTACATGTTTTTATAGATTTAAGGGTTTTATGGATGGAAATTAGTGATAGAAAATTATGAAAATGTTTGTGTTATTTGAATTAGATTTTTATATGGTGAAATTAATAATTTGTGAAAGTTAAGCTCGTATGGACCCTAAGAGTCCACTACAGCTACCCCCCAACGTTTGAGACCGAAAGGTCTGGTAACAGTGACAGCTGTTACCTTTCCAAATAAGTGATATTAACGAGGGGGAGGACACAAAACATCAGAACGAAATTAATCAAATCACGAATGGGCATAACGGGCTGGTGGACGGGACGGTCTCCCGTGTCTACTTCAGTACTCTGTGTTGCTAGGAGGGGTAGGCTTAGGGGCTGTAATAGATTTTGTTTGGATGTTAGCTTGCGAGAGTGTGAGGGGTTGTGTAGGGGAATCATCATCTGGTAACACGGTCCTAGAAGCTTCCGCCGAAGTGGAGGCGTCTGAATTGCTATGTTCCAACTGCGTTTCTTAAACGGTATAGCGGGGAACCCAGAATTCATTGCATTCCATCGTAGTGGGAAATTTCTTACCAAATCGGACAAGTGCGAGTTTGCGGGTTCGATAGGTGTTGACCTGAGATTAGATCGCAAAACGAGTTGTTTTTCAGGGGCTGAGAAAGATGAGTCAACGCTTTGGGATAGGTATGCCGCATTAAAGCGGTCTACGCTAACACTATCGCTTTTAAGACTTTTTTCTATAACAAAGTACTTGGGTGTGCGCTTGAGGACTTTGTACGGCCCACCGTAGGGTCGTCTCAGAGGGGGTTTGACTGCGTCTTCGCGCACATATAAATGGGTGCATTTTTGAAACATGGGGTCTAAACGCTCCGTTGTTTGGGGTGGACGAGGAGGAACGTAAACAATCTCTCGCATAGAGCTTTTGAGGCGTGTCGCGTAATCGATGAGTCTACTGGGGGGAATCGTCTATCTCAGTAGATGGATCAACAACGTCGCCGGGCAATCTTAAGGGTTTACCGTAGAGCAGTTCAGAAGACGTGCACTGGTGGTCGTGCCTATACAGATTCCTCAAGGTGAGCAACACAATAGGCAAACGATCTACCCATTCATTTTGACATTTTAAACAACGCAAAGCGGCCTTTAGATCCCTGTGGACTCTCTCAATGAGTCCGTTTGCCTGGGGGTGGAAAGCGGTTGTGGTGATGTTGGCACAACCAAGGCTTTTACAGATTTCAGCTCAGAGAGTTGAAGTGAACTGTGCACCGCGATCGTGCGTAATGCTCAACGGAACGCCGTAACGTGCGATCCAATTCTCTACAAATGCTCTACCAACAGTTTCTGCGGTTATGTTAGGGATGGGCACAGCCTCGACCCAACGCGAGAAGCGATCAATGATCGTATGGAGATAGGCGTACCCACGAGAGTTGGGGAAGGGGCCTACGACATCTGTATTAACGGCATAAAACTTGCTTCCAGAGAATGCACAAGGGTTAATCGCTTAATCGCTTTGTGGTGCCGGGTGACTTTGCTCGCTTGGCAATCTGGACAACTGCGCACGAATTCTCTTATGGCTTTACGCATCCCGGGCCAAACAAAGCGTTCCGCGATTAAATGGAAAGTTCTATCCGTTCCAGGATAAGACAAGTTATGATAGTATTTTATGGCGGCAGAGCGTTAGTTTGACGGTAAATAATATCGGTCAGGGCGCTCAGCATCGCAATACGCGCCTTCTCTGAGCGAAAACTTTAAGGAAGAGTCAGAGGACTCGATCAAATTGTGAATCTCTAGATCGTTTTGCTGTTCACGAATGATGTCAGCTAACGATATCGTTCGCACAGAGGGTCGGAACTCGGGTGCTGACGGGCTTAATACCGCGCTGTACACACGCGATAAGTAGTCAGCAACCGTATTTTCCTCGCCTTCAATGTGCCTGAGATCGCTCGTGAACTGGGTTATGAAGGGCAAGTGCCGACTTTCTCGAGGGGAATGGCGGTCTGAGGGCATTCTTATTGCGCTCTTAAGAGGCTTGTGGTCAGTAAAGATAGTAAATTGACGTGCTTCCAAGGCGTAACGAAAGTGTTTGACTGCAAGATAGATCGCAAGGAGCTCTCTCCCGAACGTGCTATAACGTTGTTCCGTAGGAGAAAGTTTAGGACTAAAGAACTCTTGGGGTGACGTTACGCTATTTGCAGTTTGCTGAAGGACAGCGCCAACAGCCACGTCAGATGCATCAAGATGCATCTTCAGATGCCAACAGCCACAAGACTGAATTCGGCGTTCGGGTGTGGGTAAGCCAACTCCGTCGCGCAAGCTTTTCTTTAATTTCGTGAAACGCGTTATTTGCCTCCTCATTCCACTCGATAAGCGCGGACTTGCCTCGCTTTTTTGGTTTGATCAAAGAAGAGAGTGCTGCGAGAGTTGCCGCACAGTTCCTTAGGAATCGGTGATAAAAATTGACCAATCCCAAGAACCTGCGCAGCTGTCTTTGCGTCGTTGGTTTTGGGAACTGTCTGATGGCGTCGACTTTGTCGGGCAGAGGTTTTACGCCGTTCTCGCTGATATGGTGAGCTAGAAAAGTCAGTTCCTTCTTTCCTAAAACACACTTCACTGGATTCACCAGTAAATGATGCGACGCTAGTCGTTTGCACAGCTCCCTTAGGTGATGCACATGCCTCTCAGGTGTCTCCGAGGCTACAAGCACATCGTCTAAAGGCCCGTCCACACTATCAATCTTATCGTCAATCACGAACACACCAAAACGCGAACAAAAACACGAACTTTTCCGAGTCGTGTCCAGACGTCCAGACTACGTGTTCGGCGGTGTGAAGTTGTTCGCAAACAATATGTAAACAAACAAGGCTGCTTCTCGAGTGCGTTTAGCCAATTGAGACAAATTATTGTAAAATTAATTTCTTTGGAAGGTAGTAAACATAACTGAAGTGTGTGTGTGCACATATGTGAACAGAACTGAAACCTAGGTACAGTACATTAGAAAAAATCACTCTGAAGTGATTTGAAAATTGATGAAAATTTTTATTTCAAATCTTGAAATTTACTTATATTTTGTTCACATTTTTTATGATTGAGCTCATTTAAAACTTCTTAAATTGCTAAGTGTAATTATGAGGTCAGTTTTCTTACAGAATAATTGACACTGCTGTAAAATTTATCAATTTCATTTACATGCATGGGGGTTAAAACCAAATTCTGATGGTTTTTCTCTTCATTGGTTGTGAATATTAACACTTAGACTGTGGCAATTGAATATTAAGTTTAACACCAAACTCAAATTTAAAGTCAATTGTAGTAAGCTATTTGGAAAATGCCAAACATTAACTTGATTGCGCCTTCATTTAGCCTTGATTAAATATTTAAGAGAATTGAGTTTGCTACTACTCGTCGGACAGCAGCATTATGAAAATTACCTCCGTGTACCACCGGTGGCGCACGTCGCAGTCAAAGTGTTAAGTTGATACACTACTAGGTAGCATACATAAATTTTGAACATTAATCCCATTATGCAGATGGTTACAGACCTAGTGCCTATAGGCCATAAGGATGCTAAACCATTGTTCTAATTTTTATTGATCCATATAATACAGGGCCTAGATCATATAAAAGACCACAGAGTAGGCCGTAAGTTTCCATACATAGGTAGAATAAATGTTACATATGGAAAAAAGTTATGTTTGTATGTACTTTTTGGATTGTCATTATTTTGAATACTCATATTGATATATGTATTGGAAACATTGATGATCATGTAGAGTATATCATATGAATAAATCTTTATTCAGTATAGAATGTTTAGCTTACTTTTGTATGGAAACTTATGACCTACTCTGTAGTACTAGTGATGCAGAAAATGAGATTAAATTTTTAAAAATATATTTAACACCATTTTACAAAAATCCCATAAAATCATTACTTACTCTTGTTCCAGATGTAGTTGATAACACAATGAGTGCTCCAGAAACTCAAGTTGCTTTAGAAAGTGCATGTGTTACCATAATTTGTGGGGCATCTGCACTTCTATGTGATGAAAACCAGAACGAAGGTGCTCGGAGGTCACGATGGACAAAGCCGTGGTTGAAATTTCATCAAGGCAGTTATAATCAACTGCTGCCAGAATTATTGTACAAAGAAAAAGCAGACTTTCAAAACTATACCAGGATGAGAGAAGAAATACTTGGCATCCTACTGCAGAAGATAACTCCACTCGTCCAGAAGGAAAACACTCATCTCCGTGAAAGTATCCCTGTGGGTGCTCGACTGGAAGCTACTCTGAGGCAAGTCATTTTATATTGTCTTCATTGTTCACTGTCTTCTAGGAAAATTCTATGTATGAATGTTGTTTTGCTGGATAAACATTTCCAATGTGCAACATGAAAAGGTTATATAGGTACTTGATGCTACTTGTCAATGTAACATAGTGTTTCTTAGAAATTTAGGAATTTAAAAATGAGGAAAATTCTAAGGAGGTAAATCATATATAATTAAAAAATGTTTCGGAGTCCAGCTCCTTCATCAGTTAAAAATACAAGTCATTATGTCTACAATAAAAAAAGCAAGAAAATTTTGTAGACAGTCGTTAAAAGAGATCTCAAAAACAAAAATGAGAATATATCACAAAAAATAAAATTGACGAAATTGCTATCTATTAGTTTTTTTATTTTGGGTTCCTTATTTGTGTTGAAGAGAGTGGCTCCTCAGAGTGCCAAATCATTGACCCCTAGAGGGCAAAGTTGTGCTTTTATGACATAATTTTTTGTGTTTTTCATTTAATTCTATTTTCACATTTTTGATGAATGAAAAACATTCATTATAATGATGTATCCATTTTCCCTTGTTTCATAATTATTGATATATTAAGGAAATGCTTTGCTTTTATTTCATATTTTATGTAATCACTCATGAGCAGTCAGAGAAGAGCAAGTTTGAACTGTAGTACATGTGCATAATAATTTAAAGTTAGAAAGTTGACAAATGACTTGCAGCTTGTGTTTCAATTTGCAATTGGGCTAATACACTTCAATTGTGTTTAAAATGCAGTTATAAAGCAACAATTACATCAATATCCAGTAATTTTCCATGTGATGTATGCTTTACCTATAATTTTTCTGCACATTTTTGAGGCATCCAGTGCTTGGCCCAGCTAATCAAACCTTATTTCGTATATAATGCTTTAGAATTTTGTTTGTTCTTTCACCTAGAGCAATTTTAACTACTGAACATATCTATGAGAATTAGATCTTTTAAAGGAAGAATGTGAGAACCCAATGCTAAATGTTAAGCACGCCATGTATTTGTTGAAATAGATTTTGCTTCTTACGGACCATCTTTTTTGGTTTACTTTTTTCATTTTCTTCAGTTAATGCTAACTTGCATATTTCATGGGAAATGTGAGAGTAAAATGCTTTTTCCTGGGGATTTTGCAGTTCTTAGTTACTGTATGAGAACTCAAAACCCATGTTGATTAGGAAAAATTTGCTGTTACTCTGGACCTCATAGAAATTATATCTCAGAAATTCTTGTGCTATTGCACAACCATGTTTGTGTTTCTCATGTATGGATTTTTTTCACAGGTGGCTGGCAGCAGGGGGTTCATACACTTCTCTTCAATATTTGACAAGAATATCTAAGCAGTCACCTCCATCATCATACCTGAAACTTGTGAGGCCATCTATGCTGTTCCTAAGGATGAATACATGAAGGTAAGGATCTTGTTGTAGTGTTGTGTTCAAATATTACTCTGGAATGAGTATTATAATGTAATTCAACTGGAAAAATGAATGTTTTGAAATATGGCAGCCATTTTAAAATTTACAGTACGTTGAAATCTCACAAAATAGGGTAATGAAATGAGTTAAGTGACTCACGCTTCATCATGAATATAGTATTGACTTGGTACAATAACGGAGCTGAATATAATAAGTGCACATTGTTCTTCAAATGCAGTCTGGTCGTGGGATGCTACTTGAATTGATGAACAATTGCTCAGAAAGTTATTCATATGCAGAGTACGAATACTTATAAGATTTCTTTGATTGTTCTCCAGTTCATTGTAATGTATGAAATAGAATTTCATTCGTCTTAAACATTACAGTACGCGGGGATACGACATAGAAGGTGGCTTTC
>JACJUY010011794.1:14185-24272 GCA_014220935.1 Platorchestia sp. MABIK | reverse complement strand
AGAAATGCAAGTGGAAATTTCTCTAATTCGACTGGAAAAGAAAAGGGAAATCTGACGACTAAAACGAGAGAGATTTTGAAATCTAAAAACTACAGGAAGTCATTCGATGGAAATCTAAACCTAGGATCTTTTCCAGATAAGCCCCTCCACTAACGCAACACGTAAGCTCACCCACTAGTAACTTCGAAATAATGCACCTATCGACTTCAAATTACTCTCAAACGAAAGAATGTTTTAATCTTTCGCTTGAGAGTAATTTGAAGTCGATGGGTGCATTATTTCGAAAATTACAACAGGGTGATCATATGTGTTGCATTAGTGGTGGGCTTTATCTGGAAAAGATCCCTGAATATTTGTGAAATACTTGGGAAATCCTTGTCACAGAATTAAATGCTTGTAAAATACTTGTTATAGTTCTGAATACTTGTGAAATACTTATTACTTATTATTAGCGGGGCTAATCTAGAAAAGATCCTAAACCTATTCGCTCATATTCTTGGATAAGGGTGGCGATTTAAATTTCCTCAAGACTACGATTCGAAACTCACATCAAACTTTCAGACTGCTTACCAGCAGAAAGTAAAATTCCAGTCCTTCTAGTGCCTTCAGTGGACAATGGCTCGGACCTGTTTGAAAATTTATGCAAGCGCTAGTAAATTATTAGACTACAAAAAACCTTCACGAGTTAGAACAGCGCTACGTCCCTCTGAAAAATGGAGTGATCTCTCTGGAGACACTTGATCAAATTTATTCGAAACTATACGACGAGTGCTGAGAGCTAAAAAGATAAATGGCCCCTCTGTTCTCTTTTGTTATTGTGATTCGGTTTGATTTTTTTTATTATGAACCATATAGTGTCTGATATTTAGTAGATTATACTTTTTACAGTTGCTTTTTTATCAATGTTGATATCAAAGGAACTTATTCCTTTAAGTACTGAATATCGTACAAAAATGTAGCATTATACGAGCATTTAATTTTATGGCATGACCTAAAATATTGAAGAATCGCAAGTTAACTTGGTAGTTAACTGCAAAAGGATGGGAAGACGTCCGTATGACTGGACCTTCGTTCCTCATGTTTCGAAAATAATATACAGCACGTCTTACACCTGCCTGGTACCGAGATTCACGCCTCAAATTTTTCGACCATTCACAAATAAAGCAAACAATGACAGGAACAAATCTGTTCTTGAGACGAACATTATACATGCTGATAATTTCTAAACAAATCACACTTTGAAACACAATCCGTGAAGTATAATTCAAGGTAAGAAAAAATTACCTTTTATTTCAATTCCACCTCAAAATTTAAAAAATGCCTAAAAATCAATGAACGACCTTACATTCACATGAAAAAGCTAATCAGTAGCTACAGTATGTACTACAGTGCTTTTGTACATGCATGCCGCCGATGTGCTTCTTAGTATTTCGCTCGATATCTTTCGAATTTTGCCCTAGCTTGTATATGCAGAGTGATGTGAGCTGGGCGAAGCTAATGTTTGTTTCAATAATCTCCATACACACATCTATATCGATCAATATTGTTCTAATCCTCTATCTTCACCGTAACATTTATACTCTTTTTTTCATGCGTTACACGAGTTCTTGTGCTAGATTTTACCGTGTTCTACCAATTTCGGTTTTTCCACAGTGCGAGTTCTCCTAAATGCAGAGATGATTTAATCATCACCTGTTTAGTAACATTTCATCTCTTTAATTTTTGTAGAACATGGGCCACGTAAAACCGGTTTCGTTAGGTCCATGAATATTGCAAAAAATGTGCAATACATTAATAGATGAGATGGCTGTTCGGTAAAAGTACCGATTTCGGTCTCACGTGCGAGTTTTTCCATTGATGCTCAACACTCTTCAATGAATTGAACTTTTCAATTTAACCAAGAAAAATTGAAAATTACCACAAATAAATGTAACGACACAGAATGTAAGCCTCATAAAATTTTCGATAGATTTTCCACTTACTGTCTGCTTAAAATTATGCCCGTAATACACGACCTGTGAACACGTTTAAACTAACAACCACAAAGAATACTTTATGGCATTTAACCCACTCAACACTGACCGTAACGTGAGACACCGGTGGCCATGAAAGGGATTTTTGTTCTGCTGCTGATCGATTAGTAGTCTCTAACTCAGTATTCATCAATAGTTAATCAAAGATAAATGAAGGCACGATACAGTTTATGTTCGCTATTTTCAAAATTGCTAACTACAATTTACTTTAAATTTGAGTTAAATACTGAACTTCAGTTTAACGAATTGAGGTCAAAGTGTTAAAGGAAGATATCCATCCCGCTCACCTGGATGGGACTCGAGAGCAAGACAAGGGTTGTCGGCCAAAGTGTCACAGTAACTCATCACGGTGGCTAGCTATCTAGTGCAGGGTCGTACGGGGAGATGTCACGCCCTGACATAGCGCTGTGAGGTAGCTGTTCGAACCTACAGTCTGTGGCGAATGGTTCATAGTACGCTCATGGTCGTAAAAAAGTTGAGGAAGAGACTCGAAGCCCATCGTTTTAAATGTTGTATGTGGCCAATACTAAAATGAACGTTTCGGGCCTCGACCCATCGTCAGGTATAAAATCTGCAAAATACATAGAGAATTGGAAGAGTAACGACTAGATAATTCCACGCATGATTATACAGGACTAAAGATGTTCGTACAACAGCAATTCCAAGAAGACCTCTGTACCCTAAGCTAAAGCTAAGAACTAAAAATAACTGCCGAGAAAATTATAAAAAACACTGTGGTACGAAATTAAAATGATAATGACGGAGCTCTACCTAAAACTGCAGTTGTCCAACCAAAAGCATAAACTGTACCCTTTTGTATTTCATTAAGATTGGGTTTGAACTCATACATGAAAAAATTTTAAAATTTCAAGATTCGTTGCACTGTGAACAGAATCTAAAATGGTACATTTAACATAAAATTCGGAAATACGTCTCACGAGTAAGTATATTTTAAGAATGTGAATGATACATGTGTTTACTTTAAAATTCTACGAAAGAGCAGCATCTCAAGGAAATCATGAAAACGCTTCCCAGATGCTTTGCTTCGGTGTCAATGTTTTCTCTAGGTAGCCTAGCATTTGAAACATCGACAAAAATTGAGGAAAATAAGCAAGACTTGAAATTTTAAATGCCATTTTAACTTTTTAAAACCGTATTTTAGTATGAACGGGCTAATATTGTACGGGAAAAATCACCTCATCATGTGACGGGTGGTATTTGAAGAAAGTGCACCATCATGTGATGAGCGATTGGTGAAGAAGGCTTAGGGTTTTGGAACAGAGTAAGTTATAGGTTGAATAGTAAGTTATAGGTTGTAACTTTTAAGGATAAAGGGGAAATTCTTGGAGCAACAGGCTGTGAAAATGTAGATTTATCAAGGAAAGTATTTGCGACCAAACATAAAACAAAAAAGGGACAATTTTGCATCAACTAATTAAGAGTCATCAGAACTGGAATTGAGAAAGAATTCGTATCGCCAGGAGAATCAAATGATTTTTATGGAATAGGCAAACATGAGGAGTGATGTTGTGAAGGAGTTAATACCCTACGAGTGACGTCATAAAAGCATCGACATCGTACTTTGGGTGGTCAGAACAACTCTGTATGCAGAAATCGAGTGATCCACTAGTACGTATATAAACTGATCCCGAATACAGAAATGAAATGTATGATCATGCAGGAATGCGCCCTGCAAAATTGTGTAATGGGATTTTTTGTAATTGATTTAAGCATAGCATTTACTTTAATTTCCTGTATTACATCCATCGCTGGCAAATGAATAACACTGGGAAACACTTTTCAGTAACTTTGAGTTGCATTGAATCTGTTAACTGATTCTGAAGGGTCTTTAAGCGCTGATTTCAAATCTGACATCAGTTTTTCTCAACAAGCTCTAGTTTGTATGCAATTTGAGGTTAATGAAATTGTAAAAATGTGAACATGCGTAAACCATGTAAAAGCATTTTCAAGTCTATACATAAAGAACATTTTGATCATCTTTCATTTGTTCCAATCCAAACAAGGCTTCCAATGAGAGACATCATTGCAGAAACAAGCCTGAGGCTTTCTGCCACAAATGGGGATGCTACACACTTAACCATCAGAGACGTAACATATCCTCGTTCGTCAAACGTGCCTACAAGGCATATTTTGAAGTTCATCTAGGTGATCAAGACAAGCAATGGGCTCCTCATATTGTTTGCCACAATTGTGAGGAAAGGCATCGAGACTGGACCAAAGGAAAACGCAGAGGTCTGCCTTTTGGAGTTCCAATGATTTGGCGCGAACTCACCAACCACGTAAGTGACTGTTATTTCTGCATGGTAAACACAACGGGTGTTGGGAGGAAAAACTGACATAAGATTACGTATCCGAACGTTCCTTCAGTTATTCGGCCTGCTCCGCTTTCTGAAAAAGCTCTTGTTCCAGTTTTCAAAGGCTGTCCTACATTGGACGATAAAGACATTGGAAATGGAACAAGCAAACAAGACAGTTGTGCTGAATTGTTTGAAAAGTGTTCACAATCGGAGAACTGTTCTTCAGGCATTGAACCTTTCCCAGTCCCAAGCAAAGTTCCCAAGCCCAGGCTGAATTGAATGATTTAGCACGGGATTTAGGTCTTTGAAAGAAAGCAGCAGAGCTTTTGGCATCAAGATTTCAAGGCAGAAATCTTGTTCATCACTCTGTTAATGTATCATATCTCAGAAAGCATGACCAGCTTTTGGGACCTTTTCAGAAGACAAACAGTTTACTGCCATGACATCCCAGGGCTTCTCGAAGAACTGGGTGTCCTGCTATAGTCCTGCTGAATGGAGACTCTTTTTAGGCAGTTCAAAACACAGTCTAAAGTGTGTTCTTTTACCAAATGGCATTTTTTATGAAACAGTACCTATCGGTCGCTCAGTCAATTTGCGGGAAGACTATGTAAAATGAGAATAGTCATGGACTCATTGAGATATCATGAGCACAATTGGATCATTTGTGTAGATTTAAAGATAGTCAACTTTCTTTTTTGGGCAACAGAAAGGTTTCACCAAGTTTCCATGTTTCCTCTGTATGTGGGACAGCCGAGCACGAGACAGACATTGGATCCAGAAACAAACATCGGCATCTGCGGATGCTTTATTTCCAATTGAAGCATGATACATTTCACCTTTTACATTGGTTTTTCAAATGCCTTATAACTAACACCAGGACGCCATGACGCTTTCCCCCGGTCAAAGACCGGTACCCATTTCAGACACCTGGGTGGAGTGGGGTATCGTGCTTAGAATTTTTTCTCCTATACCCAGCAGAGAAAATCGCCACCAAAGCAAAGCTCCGCCACACTAAGCGAGAGCGACCTCAAGGAAGGTGACGAGAGAGTAGAGGAGGCTTTTGCAGAGGTTGGGCTCGCCTTAGAACCTTCCTGCGAAGAAGAAGAAGAGCTCGACCGGATTGAACCAGAGATACCGTCACCTGTCGGAGAAAACATTGAAAACTCTCTCATCTCCTCTACGTTTGTTACAACACAACACTCAAAACTCCGTAAACCACTGGGAGAATATCGCGATCTCTTCACAGATACTCCCGGAAGAATCCACACGGCTGTTCATGAAATAAAATTGAAGGATCTTCCCAGCTTTCGTCTTCAACATTCAAATCCACTTCCCTTAGGGCAAGAGCCCGAACTGCAGTCAAGCTTAGAGAAATGGATGCAGATGGGAATGGTAACGCCATCCACTTCCCCTCACCATTCGCCGCTCCTTGCCGTCCGGAAGAAAGACAACACCCACCAATTTTCTCTGGACTGCAGGCACCTCAACAGCCAGACAGTATTCGATGCTGAGCCAATAGCAGACACAACTGCTATTTTCACCCATTTAGCTGACAAAACAGTCTTCAGCAAAATGGATCTAACCAGTGGATATTGACAGGCACCCCTAGACACTGAATCCGGCCAATACACGACCTTCAAAACTAG
Source organism: Platorchestia sp. MABIK (assembly GCA_014220935.1). Classification (NCBI taxonomy): domain Eukaryota; kingdom Metazoa; phylum Arthropoda; class Malacostraca; order Amphipoda; family Talitridae; genus Platorchestia; species Platorchestia sp. MABIK. The sequence goes on along the minus strand of JACJUY010011794.1, from coordinate 18,275 downwards.
GTCTGGCCTCTTTGAATTCAAGGTCATGCCTTTCGGCCTAACAAATGCTCATACCCCTTTTCCCGCCTTATACGTCAAGTCACTGCAGGACTGCAAAATACCGAAGTCTACATGAATGACATCTTACTCGCCTCGACTACCTGGGAAGACCACTGTGCAGCATTAGCTAAACTGTTCGTAGCTCTTTCTCGACATAGTCTACAGGCGAAGCCCTCCAACTGCAATTCGAATTCGACAGCCTCCAGTATTTGGGTCATCAACTGAGCAGTCATCAGATCCAGCCTCTGGAGAACCGAATCGAAGACTTAAAATCAGCTCCCCTCCCGAAACCAAAACGGGAGCTCCGAAGCTTTTTCGGTACAGTTGGGTACCACCAACAGTACTTTCCTAAATACACTCAACTGACCTCTAAACTCCATGACTTCCTAAAGAAGAACTCCCTAGAACAATTACCTTGCAACAGAAGACCTGTTCGAAAGTTTGACAACAGCGTTAGTCAAAAGGCCGGTCTCACAGTCACTAGACCCTAGAATCTAGATGTTCTTTCATTCTAAGGACGGATGCCTCCCAAACTGGACTTGGAGCGGCTCTCCTCCAAGCTCCAACAAAGCAAACGAAACTTCCGTCACTACGCGCCAGTAGCATATGCTTCACGTCGACTGAAGGGAGCGGAAATAAACTATTCCACCATTGAAAAGAAGCGCTGAGCATTTACTTGGCTTTACAGACGTTTGAGGTCTATCTGTATGGACGAGAATTTGTGTCACAGGCTGGCCATCGACCGCTTCTTTATTTGTAACCGGCAGACAAGTTGAACCCCGAACTGAAACACTGGGCTTTGTATTTCAGCCTTTTCAGGTTCCGAGCAGAACACCTTTCCGGAATCGACAACCACCTCACTGATTTCCTGTCTCGGCTATCGTAGCAGATATACTCTTCTCCCGGGCGTGTCAGGCAACGTATGTGGTAGTCGAATCCATTATTCAATAGTTACCCATAATAGTTCAAAATGTTCTTTCAAGTGCTTGGCCTGTGGCATGTTGAAAAAAAGACGAGTTACACCCCTAGCTCAGTGTTCCCACGCTAATGATTTGCGCGTGCATTTACTTTAGTTGACTCCTAAGTTTTATTTGCATTTTATTTCAGTATTTCAACATTAGTTTGATTCTTTAACTAATTGATATAATAGTACAGCACGATTATTTTACATTTATTTGCTGAATTATGCAGTTGTTCATGTTTATATGCGCTATTTTTACAAAAAAATAGATTACTGTTTGTGCTGAAATGTATCTATGTTTTCAAAAGGCACTATAATTAGCATCACCAACAAACACCTCAAATCGCAATGTAAAAAGAGTCTCCTTTCTCCTTTTTATACAGGCTTTAATCTGAAAAGACACCTCGCCTTAATAGGGATTTAAGGGACCACCTTTTGAGGACAAACTATATTATATACGATTAGTTTTGTAGTTTTGCCGCAGAGAAAGACAACTGTCGTAGTCCAGCGAATCAGGGATTACCCTGAAAAGCACTAACAAAATAACACGGCGTAGACAGTTGTACGTCTTTCTATCGGTGCCGCCGTTGTTCAGCATCAACAGAATTTTTTTCTGTTGCTTTAACGAACTGATTACGGCGTAGGTGGTACCCTTACGAACCTCAGGAAGGGCAGCTGCGCGTAAAAGCAAGCGCCCCGGAAAGGTCGCTGCAAAGAAGACAGGCCCTTTTCTCGAACCCACACGTCAACCCGGTCGACGGTATCGACACTATGTTTTACCAGAAATCAACAGAGTCAAAATGAGCTTTTATGTTATGTTATTATTTTATTATAAAGCCTGGCTGAACCGTTTTGCTTTCTGGAAAATTCAATTACAGATAGAGTTTCTGACTGAAACTAAACTTATCTTTAGTACTTGGGAAAAAATTATATGGCATGAGTAAGAAAATACAATGGTCCGGTAGCGAGACACAAATAATAAGCGTTGCACACAAGGAAATAAATTCACCCTAAAACAAACTCAGTGTTTCTAGTGGGGTTGACCCCACTATAATTACCTACCATGAATCTGATGGAATTCAGCAGTTTGCCTCTTACATCCATCACAACTCTGAAAAATGAACGCTACCAATTTTAGTGCAACTCGTCATTGGTGATAGAAAATTGTTTTTATACAAGATAACAACAAGTAGAACTGCAATCCCTTTATTTGTTTCTAAGTTACTTAAGAGGGAATTTAGGTTTCCTTTTTCGCGATACTCTGTGTAAAACAGCATTTGCCTAGCGCTGGAGAGATTTCGGAATTTCTTACAACATTGTCAGCATTGAAGGCGCCAAAACATGTTTAACGCTGCAACAAAATATCTTAATCAGTGAGTAGAACATTCAAACCCATCACATTACAATAATAACCGCCATAAATTAGCACCCTTTAAGTTTGTTTTACGCAAAATTTCCGTAACGACACTAGTACGATAAATGTAGACACAATATTGAACTCTTAGTCTGCTCCGTTGACAACTCGTTATCTGCATGGAAGAGTTGCTTGCGACCGTCCCCAATGTCTTTGTTTTATCGAATGTTAGACAGGAGCAATTTATCTGCGCTCCAAACTAGAATCCTTTCCGAAGAATATGGCATGGATTTGACACAGCAACTCAATATTGAGTCTCAGAGTGGAATGAGTTCCATGTAGTTAAATTTTATGTGCCCACTATTTTGACCTCGGTAAGAATCTTTTACTGCAGTAAAATCTCAAATTGCGTCGTACATCCGAAGTACCCACGACCTGTGCGTTCTCATATTGTCATGCATTTTATCAAAATCCAAAAAAAACTTTTAACATAAGTATGATACAAATTGCATTCGTTTCATAAGATGCACGGCAGTATGAAAACACTGAGGTAACTGTTCATATGATAGAACCACCGGATCATTAAAACGTTACTCATCAATTTGTGAATTATCCGCAAGAACTCCATAGCCGTGCAATATAGGTACTAAAAGTTCAGGAAATTGCAGAGCTGTGATTGCACTGAAATAATTCAGTTTCATCGATTATAAGATGACCCAGCCTGACCGTACTGCCATCATTTATTCATGTATCACTTCCAGCTCTGCGATCTTTCTCCATTTCATGTTGATTATCTTAACACCTGCTGCAGTAGAAATGAGGCCCTCCGCAGCATGCAACAAAAACACCTAATGACCATTTGCACGAATAGAGAGTGAGCGGAGGTGACGACTAGAACAATGGCCAGTGGCTTAAGGACTTCGATTTTATCAAATTAGATAAACTCTGTTGCACTTGAGCTTATATAACTCTTTGACTGCGCCGGTGGTCACTGAGGGAATTTTCATAATACTGCTGACCAACCAGCAGTCAAAAACTCAATTTTCATAAAAACATGACGGAAACTAAATCAAAGCTCTATCTATTTAATGTTCGTTGATTTCAAAATTGATCTAAAAAATAAACTCTAATTTGAGTTGAATGTTGAATTTCAGTTTAACCCGCCGCAGTTAACATGTTATGATAGGAAGCTAATGTAACTTTAAATAAAATCATTGCTCTCCATCACACACTGCAAACAGATTTTAAAAATAATCTTACGATTGTAATTGAAGCCGTAGCATGTTTGGCCGACACGAGGCAAGCGGCAGCGCAATACGTGAGCGACATGACTATGTTGCTCAACACACCGACACCCTGACGTAAACATTCATGGGTGGACAGAGGATGTAAGGAATGCCGCTAATAACTTCAATTATATACATGCAGTTGGAAAAAACATGTGTTGATGAAATTTACTATCTCAACGTTTTACACTGAAATCGTTATCATTGGAGACGATTAAATGTGTGCAATATTTGAACTTTTTATAGAAAACGTGTGGAGTTTTTACAACGAAATGTAAATTTATATCGCTTTTAATTCCTTATTATCCAAAATCTTATTTTCAAATTATTGTTCAAAGTGTCTCCATCGTGCACTTGCACAAAACCTCACTCAACTATATTAAATGTGAAACTTAAGTGGATAATTACTCTGCATGTAGATTACTGTGACACATCTGAAAATCATCGGAA
>JACJUY010011793.1:0-24276 GCA_014220935.1 Platorchestia sp. MABIK | reverse complement strand
TCCGTGAAAGTAATTCTTACAAGGTATTCAAAAAAAATCTTGAGTCTCACATCCTATCAGAATACTAGTCTTGTAAGATCACCAAGTCAAATCTTGCCTCCCTCATGTCTGATCCTGATGATGTAATTTGCCACGGGAAATATCGCCGATCTTCAGTCTGCTCTTAAATCGTTTATCAAATATACTGTTGAATGTAGTCTATATGACCTATATCGTAAAATGAAGCATCAAATATCGAATTAATTATCTCATTGATCAGTCAAATGCGAAACTAGGTTAAGTGAATTAGGTTAAACTTTATTATACACCTTAGAATAATGTGATGGTAGGATGCCCTAGAAGTCGCTGAACTTGTTCGGGCCCACAGGTAGCTATACGTAAATTTGATCATTGTCTTAGACCTAAGTAACATTCTACCTCTGTAACACCTGTGGTAAATAAATTGTTCAAATTGTTTAAATATCAAAATCGGTTTAGGTTCGTCCATGTTCCTTGAACTATGTTTGAGTGAGTTGCTGAACGCTCTCAATTTAGAAGAGTTTGAGCTAAGTTTTGTACAACGGGCTTTAGCAATTTTTTTCCGAGTTATAGGGAGAAGTACCTATTTGTCTCATTTAGTGGACTTCTCGCTATAGTAGAGTGATGTATAATTCAACTGATTTCATGGCATTTGTTGAAATGAGAATAATGTGGTAGGGTAATTACCAATGTAGGCTTTATTGGGAGTTGATGGAAAAAGAAACATTTTTTGTTCTGGAAGTGTTATTATTATTAGTTTCAACGTAAGTTTGAAGTTTACGAACATTTAAAACTCAGTTTTTGCACAAATTATGCAAAAATTGATGAAATTATTATACACTGCAAGCATTTGCGATGTAAGCACAAGAAAATGGGTTCAAGGTCGAAATAAGTTCTTTGAATTGAGTTAAGTCCCAGTGCGGAAGGAAGAGACTTTGGAAACAGATGATGTCATTTTTTAAATTTAGGCTTTCGATTATTATATAGTTCGTACAAAATTATCAAGACAATCAGAGAGAACAATTTGAATGCAATGAAGCTGCTTTATTTGACCTCCAAGTGCACACTCGGCCTTAAAATTCACAGGTAACTTACTCTGAAATAACTCTGACATCACTACAGCGAATGGGTTGGGGAAAAAACCTGCACCTGGAAACGTCGATAAGAGAAACATTACTTTTGAGGTACGACAATACGAGAAGAAGCAATAAGTTTTGACAGCCTGCCGTGTAACTAAACCGAAATTCTACATCAATGAATATCTCATCCCTTCGCGTGCAAATATAATGTACACTCTGAGATTGGCCAAACGAAAATTTCCGGAACAAACAGGACTCGCAAGAATTCTGGATGGCAATATCAACGTCTACTCTCCGAAGATACCTGGACAAGCAACTCCGAAACCTCTGGCCATCAACACGTCCGAAGCACTTAATCAGTATTTACTGCAGCATGTCGGCAAGTCCTCAGAATAAATTATTCATAACTAGTATTTTTTATGTACTGAACTACTGGTTTTAATATTTTGATCTCTGTCTCCCGGATTTCTTCTTTGTTTTCTGATTGAATCGCCTTTGCATCTTCAAGGCACCCACATTGAACTAGCAGCTTTGTTTGCTGCTTGCTATATTGTTTATGCACATGTTGCACCTTAGTTTTTAATTTCTTTCTTTTTCCTTATTTTTTTATCGAATGCTCATACCGAATTTGCTGCTCAGACTTAAATTATGTGTTACCACATATGTTTCTAAATCTGAAATTAACTAAGATACCCAAGACTTTCATATTAAGTAAATAATTTCACTCTCACTTCGATTCAAATCCATTTAGTCCTTTGCTACATCTATGTGTTTTATGCGGGTACCACTGGTATGACAGCCTTGTAACTACATTATTCGCAATTTGTGATCCCTAATGCTCCCACTCATGGACTGAGTTTGCGCTCTCCTTATGAGATCATACTAGATTTTAGACAATTTAGATAATAATCTCTGTGTGTTTTAGTTTCTCTGTACTTTTTAAATTTCATTAGAAGTAGGAATGTCCTTATTTTTATCTTGACCCTGTAGTCTGTTTCATTTTTCTTCCTTTTTTCTTTTTATTTTTACGTCGCATTTTACTTGCTGTTTCTAAATATTAATGACTGACCATGTTGATATGTTCGATAGTATTGATCCAGATCTCAATCACTTGAATAGATTAAACAAACATCGGCATCTACGGATGCTTTATTTCCAATTGAAGAATGATACAAATCACCTTTTACATTGGTTTTTCAAATGCCTTATAACTAACACCAAGACGCCATGACGCTTTCCACCAGTCAAAGACCGGTACCCATTTCAGACACCTGGGTAGAGTGGGGTATTGTGCTTAGAATTTTTACTCCTATACCCAACGGAGAAAATCGCTGCCAGCGCCGAGACTCGAACCCGCGTTTCCCGCACGGAGTCAGGTCCTATAGACACACGGCTATGGCGAGCACCCAAACCTAAATGAAACTAGAAATTGTGAATACCTAAATATTAAAAAATTCAATGAATCGATGAGAAAAACCTGCAACGATTTTTCCCTATTATGTTGGAACAGTAGATCCATTTATCCGAAAATAGATGAAATATCTTGTACCATCACTGAGCTGAACAGCAATTTTGATGTTCTTAGTTTCATCGAAAGTTGGCTAGATGACTCATCTAAAGACCTGATTCAAATTGAAAACTATTATAGCCATCATTCACTCCGTAATACCAAACTTGGCGGTGGCATCAGTACGTACATATCTAAGCACATATCTTCGAAAATGATTTTAAATGCAACCATGAAACGTGAACATATTGAGACTCTATTTATAGAATTAACGAAAAATGGTAAACGGATTATACTTGGGACTGTATATAGACCCCCAACAGCTTGTAACGCCTCTTTCCTGAACGAGCTTCAAGCATAATATCTCAGTTTAACAAATCTCTATACAGTGACAAAATAATCTGCGGGGATTTCAACTACGATCCTCTACAATATGAAAGCTGTAAACAAATCTCAAACTTCATAAATGTTTTTCAGTCTCCTCCTCCTTCCTTCCAATCATCACGAAACCTACACGTGTTACATCCGAATCTGCTACGTTGCTCGATAATATTTTTATGTTAGATCTGACTGATTTTCTTACCGGAATAATAATTTCTGACTTATCTGACCATTTCTCGCTGTTTCTCATCAAGAAAAATTTCTATAGTCCTTGTACCAGCCCACAGGCTGAGACTTTTTCAAATCGTTGTGTAAACGAATACAACTTGGACACAATGCGAAATGTTCTAGAAGAATTAATGCCATCATTAGACATATATGAACTGGACAATAATGCGATTAACATTGATGAAGCGATACTAAATTTAACTGAAATTATAACGTCCGCACACAACCAGTGTTGTCCAATAATCACCCGCACAATTACGCCGAAAAATAAACAAAAAACCATAGATTACTGAAGATATCGTGATCAAAATAAAGAAACGTCAAGCGTACCTAGCCTTACTATACGAAGGACGAATATATAAAGTTACGTATAACAGATTCAGGAATCATGTGACAAATCAAATACGAACATCGAAATAAAACTACTTTACGCTCAAATTTACTGAATACAAAACTCATATTAAAAAAACTTGGCGCCTGCTTAATACCAATGCCACAAAAACAATTGAGTCCATCGTTCACGAAAATGTAAACTATCACGAGAAAAAAGATATTGCAACAGTGTTTAACGACTTTTTTGTAAACATAGGGAGACATATAGCCGATATAGTGTCGTTAGTGAACCTACAGACCACTTGCAATACATAGACCGTGTCCGTGAACACAACTCTTTCTTTTTCACGACAACTAATCCCTCCGATGTAATTACGTGCATAAACAACTTGAAAAATAAATCCAGTGGATTAAAACATTCTCGGCTAAAGTTCTTAAGACAATAGCTGATATAATAGCACCGTGCATATCTATTATTATCAACCAATCACTTTTTCAAGGTATCTTCCCCAACTGTCTTAAAATTGCCAGAATGACCCCTATTTTTAAAATGGTGATAAAAATTGCATTAATAATTATAGACCCATTTCTGCACTACCAATCATTAGCAAAATATTAGAAAAAATTGTATTTAAAAAGTGTTTTCTTATTTTGAACAAAATGCTTTTCTCTACGACAAACAATACGATTGTCGTTCTAAAAAATCGACGACACAAGCTGTATTAAATCATTTACAATACCTCTATTCTAATATAGATGAAGGAAAGCTTGTTTTCTCCGTATTTCTTGATTTTCGAAAAGCATTCGACTGTTTGGACCACAACGAATTGCTCTCGAAACTACACTGTTATGGCATACGAGGGGTTGCCCATGATTGGTTCAGATCATACCTAGCAAATCGGANGCCTTAATATCGATAAAACGAAATATATTACATTCTCATACAAGAAAAATGTATCTCTCCCACGCATAAAATTGGCGAAGGTGAAATCGAAGAAACCTACTCATGTAAGTTTCTGGGCATCATAATAGAATAACGTTGATGGGAGGATGCCCCAGAAGTCGCTGAACTTATTCGGGCCCACCTGTAGGTATACTCAAATTTGACCATTGTACTAGACTCAAGATACATTCTACCTCTGTATCACCTGTGGTAAATAAATTGTTTAAAATTGTTTAAATTGTTTAAATCTCATGCATGCAACCAACCTCATGTCGGTAACGAGCATAAAATCTAGTCTCTTAAGCCAGCGAAAATGACGGCGGGTGAAGGAAAGAAACGCACCAGTGTAATATAATTTACTGTTGTTGTAAAGTTAATGAATTTACACCAGCAACTGCCTCTCGCCAGTCGTGGAGAACCAAACCAGGAAGGTTTGGCAGCGCAAGGCCACGGCTGGCCTTCCGACACACACGAGTAGGAAAGTCGGGATCGACCCTGTGGACAAATATTTTGGTCAAACACGGTCCCAAGGAAGCGGATAGTTGTGAGCTGAAAAGCTAACCTTTTTGTTCAAGTATAGGCTAATTTTTCTAGTAATAATAATAAAGAAGATGTTTTTCAATTTGGAATTTTTTAAGCATTACGTAATATAGTAGAATATCAATATTTTAGTAATACACAAATTAACAGACTAGCAATATTTCAGCAACACATAAATTAATAGACCAGCAATATTTCAGCAATAGACAATTTAATAGACTAGTAACATTTTAGCAGTACTCATACCTGGAGATTAGCAATAATCTAGCAATATTTTAGCAGTACGAACATTTAAAGATTAGCAATCTTCTAGCAGAATTTGAGCAGTACATCAATTTAAAAATTAGCAATAAGTTATTCTAGCTCAATCCCTTCCCACTATTAGAGACCTCAAGCCCCGTTACGACCAACACTGAATTTATAGTAGGGATGGAGTGATGAACCGACATCATTTATGATGGAGGATTCGCTACAAAGGTCGACCGAACACAGCACTACATGTCACTGTCCATCTCGGAAGCGAACTGGTTCTGAAGTCTCCGCTGCGATAGTCTGCAGGAAGTCCACGGGTGTGCCACCGGTGCGATGCCAACGTAGGTTGCCGAGGCGGCCAATAGCTCAGGATGGCTCTAGGGGCCTGCAGCAGAGCAACCCACACGACACGGCAGCATCGCATCACCGAGCGGCACCCCATCGCAGAACCGTACACAGTCGTGGCGCCCACCGCAGCCGCCAGTCCAAGGAGCTATCTCTTCTTACTCCGCCATAGTGATGCTAAAGTGGCTTGAAAATGGCCAAGAAGGGTTCATAAAATGAAAAAAGCACAAAGGTTGTAAAGTTGAATGCTGAGGTGCTGATGGTTGGGCGAGAACTGTTGCGTTCCGAGCGGAGAGGCTGGAAGTCTATTTCTTTGTGTACGAACGACAGAGGGTCAAGCCGCAAATGACAACACTGAATTGTTTGGACTCTTGTTGCATAAATTTATTGAATAGTGATGATTTTGTATTTAAGCTGTCAAAAATCAACATAAGCTAAGTTCCAACTTGTAATATTTTTACCTAATATAGCAGAAATGTTAGTAGTGCCTGATTAAATAGGAGCCTATCCAATTGGCATAACAACACAATCCATATAACACCAATAGTCTTAGTAACACACACAAAGATTAATGGTCCACTCACCTCTAAAATATCCTTCTTGTTCGAAACAACTCTAAATGGGGTTTTAGGACAATAGAGAGGAAATGGAAAATGATATATAGAAGCACAGTCAGGATAGACAGAGTGAAAAATACTAGTCTTAGAGTTAGTGAGTATTCGTCAAACCTTAGCCCAGGGGCAGACTTGACCGCCATGCCCTGTTGACGCGTCAAAATCTCAATAGTAACTGACTGCGGGTACTCACGATCCGCAGTGTTGCCACCAAGATGTCTCTAACTAGTAATCTATATTTTACACTTTATTACACCCCTCCCTCCTTGATTAGAAATCCCCTTTGTAACCCTCTCCTCTATCGTATCTAGTCAATCCTAAAGCTCCATTCTCATAACAGGTTTCCGAGCTCAGTTCGACCTGCGTGAGATGCTAGCACTTGGAGGCTTGTGCATCCTTGCCTCTTGGATGGGAATCGAGTTGTGAGATGTCTCTGGGTCAGCCTCACTAGTTGGAGGTGTTGGGTATGGCTCTCGAGCAGGTTGTGGAACCAACACGGTTTCTTCAACAGGTATCTCCGTTGGTTCGTGGATGGAGCTCAAGCAGGTTATAACTTGGTCCAGGTGTGTACGAACGACCTCTCCTCCCTTTAGTTTGCACTTGTAGGCGAACGGACCTGTTTTCTCAATGGTGGTAGCAGAGGTCCATTTCGGGGAACCCGTCGTGTATTGACGGACCATCACGGGTGACTCCAGCGGGATGTCAACCGTGCGAGACCCTGGGTGGTATCTCCTCTGGGCGTTCTGGCGTAGAGCAATTTTGGACGAGATCGCTTCCGACGGCCAAAGTAGATCCAGACGAGGGTGAATTTTCCTGCCTAGCATTTGTTTGCCGGGCGTAGCACCTGTTGTTGTGTGGGGTGTCAACCGATAGTTGAACAGAAACCTGTCCAGTGTTAGGGTTCAGTTGACTTTCGTGGATTCTTCTTAAACGTTTTTACCATACGCTCTGCCAGGCCATTGGTTGAAGAATGGTATGGTGCGCTTGTAATATGCTACAGATCACACGCCTTAACAAACTCCTGGAATTCAGCCAATGTGAAACACGTTGCGTTGTCTGAAACAATGGTTACTGGTGATCCAATCGTCGAAAAAGTATGATTCAGACACGAGATCGTTTCATTCAGGGTTGTGGTCGTTGTGAGAAAAATTTCAACCCACTTCGAGGGTGCAAACACGATCACTAGATAGTATTTTCCATCCATTGGGCCCGCAGAGTTGATGTGTATGCGATGTCAAGGCTTTGCTGGCCATTCCCACGGATAAAGTTCAGCTTTTGTCGGTGCTGCTCGGGGGTTCAGACACTCGCTGCATGACTTAGTCGTTTCTCCTAAGCCTTTGTTCAAATTTGGCCATCAAACATGATTGCGAGCTAGTTTCTTCATCCTGGACGATCCTGCATGGCCAGAGTGAAGTTCATCCACAACAGCTTGCCTGAGGGCTTGGAGTGCAATAATCCTTGCTCCTCAGAGCACACAGCCATTTTGTGTGGGCAATTCGTCCCTCTTCCTAGTGTACGGAGTGAGATCGAAATCCCCGATTACCGTCGAAGGCCAGCCCACCTGGCTTATTTGTATACTTTCGAAAGTACTGGGTCCCTTAGGGTGCCGTCGCGAATGTGGGTGCTGGTAGCCGAAGCTAATTCAAGGAATTTTACTAGGGACGTCCATTTTGATGGGATGGGCGTGGCTTCCTCGGGAGTTGTCAAGGGTAGACGACTGAGAGCATCAGCCGTGCCCAACAGTACGCCCGACCCGTGACGCAAGGTGAACTTGTAGGATAGCAGCAGTAGAGCCCACCTTTGAATGCACCCGGATGCCATCGGCGGGATGCTTCTGCCAGCATCAAATAGCTCTAGAAGTGGCTTGTGATCGGTGATCACTGTGAATTCTTGTCCCCAAGGGTAGCAATGGAATTTTCGCAGCGCAAACACCATAACAAGAATTTTTTTTTCAGTCTAGGAGTAGTTACGTTCTGTTGCTTTTAGAGCTCGGGAGGCAAATTAGACGAGGCGCTTAATTCCATCAATATGGGGACACAACACCGCTCCAACACCATACGCACTACTGTCAGCCACTACCACTATAGGTAGGCTAGGGTCAATATGGATTAGGGTCTGAGAGTTAGGAGGGCTCGATTAGATTTCTGGAATGCCCTCTCCTTACTTGCATCCCACTTCCAAGGGGTTTTTGCTTGAGTAACGCATTTAGAGGTTCTAACATATTATAGTTGCAGACGACGGCATTAACTTCCTGTAGAAATTTAGCAACCCCAAATTGGCTCTCAACTGAGTCACTTTTGTGGGAGCCGGTGCATTCTGGATTGCTGCTACCTTCTCTACAGTGGAGAGCAACCCATCTTTGTCGATTTGGTATCAGAGGTAGGATACCTGTGGCGCTTCTATTTCACACTCTTCAAGCTTTAATTCAAGTCCTGCCCCTTGCAGCTTCGATAAAACTTGATGGAGACGCTTGGAGTGTTCTTGCTCATTAGTAGCACTTACTAGAACGTCATCCAAATAGCAAAACACTCCCGGAAGGCCTTGTCATAGTCCCTCCATTGCCCGCTGAAAAATTCCGTGGGTAGAAGCAATGCCGAAATTGAGTAGGTAGGCTATAAGCAAACAGACCTCTGAGGGGCTTATTACCGCCAACTCTTTGGATTTCGTCCAAGAGTAATTGAGCGTACGCCTGAAACATGTCTAGCTTGGATTTTATAATTCCTCCTGCTATCCTGCTATATAAATCCTGCTGTATATTTTTGGACCCACTAATGAAATTAGCGTGGGGGCTCTCTCACAGTCTTCTATCTTATTAATCATAAAATAACAATATAACCGGGTTTCGTAGTCTCCAACTCCTCATCCATGAGATTGAACTCCTCGGCCGAGTCTACCGTCGTTTTCTTGGATATTAATCAGTGCAACATACTAGGGGAAAAAAATTCCACTAGACATATTCTGAGTTCTCTCACTAGTCACTGCCTAGTCTCTTCCCAATGGTTCTACTTAAATCCTCTTCGCCAACGTAATATTCCTGCCTAGCATAGCAGAAATATTAGTGGGGTAATCAAATGGTAGCCTGTCCAATTAGCGTAGCAACACAATCCATATAACATCAATAGATATAGTAACACACACATAGATAAATAATCCACTCGCCTCTAAAATATCCTTCTTGCTCGAAGTATTACCTCTGAATAGAGTTATAGGCCAATATAGAGAAGATGGAATATAGAAGCATAGTCAAGACAGACAGAACGAGAAATAGTAGTCTTAGCGTTGGTGAGTGTTAGCCAAACCTTAGGCCGCGGCCAGACAAACAGCAGTGGAGCAGGGCAAAGCAGAGCAGAGCTGGCGTGGTGTTTTATGTTAGTGGCATTACTATTAGGGTGGCCAGACAAGTAGCACAGAGCAGGGCAGGGCAGCGCTGTCTGAAGCAAGCACCAGCGGCGTTTTATCTTTGAATGATAAAACACCGCTCGGTAGCTATCAGTCAGTTGCACTCTAGATTTCGTACGGGGATGATGCCGAACTTCTAATCTCCTCAAACCAAGCTATTCCTGCGATCGTAAATGCATCTCAAAATATTTTGATCATAACTATGTTGATGAACAATGGTCATTTATAGCAGACGCTATGGAAGTTAGTGTTATGTGGGCTTGTACAAATATTTATCCGTATATAGGTATTTTCACCTTATAAATTGAAAAACTAAACCTATACCAAGCATTTTCTTTGTCAATACCTACACTTTAAAGCGTACCACTGCCGAACATTTTTATATTAGGTTTTTCGTCTTAGGAGCATGGCACTAAAATTGACTTCAAACAAACCTTTTTTATGGATCAACTAATAGGTTTTTAGTTATAAACACTAAAATTTTTTCTCCTAAGTAATACTGAGGAAAGACAGGTTAGGTCATCTGAGAGAGGCAAATGTGAAGAGGGAGGTCTTAAACTCTATTCAAGTTTGCGTTTTATTAGTATTACGTAGGTGAAAATAACTTTCAAAGCATGCAACTAAAAAATTATTAGTTTCTTCAAAAAACGATGGTGATGTTCGAGTTCTATGGGAAAAAAACCATTAAATTGAAACTCAGTGCTGCAAGCCAAATACAAAAGATCTCTTTACATTTTGAAATTGTTTATCAATATGTTAATTCGAAATTCGGGTTGTTATATTTATTCATGTATACCTTTATGCGTCTGAACGAATAAGTTCTTTGTTCTGTAATGCATCTACACGCAAAGCACTACAAAAAATTTTGATTCAAGTATCTATGAGGTTTCAAGTAATTCGACAGGGAATTATTTGCATGATTATTCTATCAGCAATCATAACTTGCATGTCATGCAATTAATATCTTGTGAAATTTTCCGGAGCAATTGTAAAACAGTATTAAAGCCATTTAACTCATTGTGTGTAGCAATATTTAGCGAAATCAAAAATAAAATATCACAATGTACGGATGTAATTGTAATGCTAACAACATAATTCGTAGCATAGCAATATATATAAATAAACATAATTAGGTGAAATATTGCCAGTTTTACAGCTATTTAATAAGCAAAATTTGAGGTAACTACAGTTACAAAGCACTGCTCTTCTTAGCCCCAAGATTGCAACTGCTGCGGATTCAGGACTGCCACTGCTGTTTGTTTAGCCGCCTAAACTTAATAGCATGCATTTCCCTTTGACTCGCTCAATGATAGTCGGCCGTTGGAACACGTAAGGTGGGTTGTCGTGTGAAGTCTGCTAGTGGTGAGTAATTGCTGACTTTTAGGAAATTCTTCTTAGCTAATCACAGTTAGTTTCCTTTCTTTCATTTTTATTTCTTTTTCTCTTCTTCTGTTACGAGTTCTATCAGGCAATCATACCTAAACATAAACGGAAGAAGAAAGAAAGTGGGATTTCAAGTTCTTCTGAGACCGAATCAGAAGGGAAATCCTCTCCCTCTTCTAGCTTGTCTCAGCTTCCTTTATTGTTCTCCCAATCCAGTGGTGACATGATGGAGGATACTCAGTCAGCCTTGGCTAAACGAGGTGCCCAGACTCTTTCTCTGTCCCCAGTGCATATCCAAGCTGCCTCAATGTGTGACGTAATTGAGGATAAAGAGCCATCTTTTGAGGGATTCAACCAAAGAAACAGAGGGATAACCCTCAATAGTGATGGAGAGACTGAGTCACCTCCAGGGGACAACTCTGTAGCTGTTGGTGGCCCTTTGACTCCTGGTAGCTTAGAGGCTAATAGAGCCTCACACTCTGTTATCATTGTGGAACCTATTCCGGATGAACGTCCAGTATCTAAATTCTTTGCAAGTGACATTGCTTTGGGAAAAGCTCTTTCTAACTCTCCTTTTGGCACTGCAGGTATTCAGAAAATAACAAAAAATGATGGACGAAAGCTGCTTGTAATCACACTCGTATCTAGACCCTCAGTCGAGCAAACTACTTTGTTGAATGTTTCCAAAATTGGTTCTTGGAAGGTGAAATGTCGACTTCCTGCCAACCAGACTCCAGTACTGGAGTCATTGGACCGTTTGGTGATGATACCTCAGATGAAGAACTCACTGAGGCCTTGACTCAGGAGGGATATCAAATTCTTTCTGCCCAAAGAATTTTTAAGGGAAAAGAGAAAATCAAAACCTCAATGTTCAAGGTAATTTTCCAGCTTCCCCTTTTGCCTTCTTACGTGCGTGTTGGATACCAACAGTACAGAGTAAATACCTTTTTTGGTCAGCCTTGGCAATGTTATAAATGCCAGAGATTTGGGCATAGTGCTGCTAACTGTAAAGGCTCCCCTCGCTGTGTGGCCTGTAGTGGCCCACATAGAGTAAAAGACTGCATTTCCCCCAGGCACTACTACCTGCTGTAACTGTGGAGGCAACCACACTGCCAATTATGGAGGTTGTCCTAAAGTTAAGCAGGCAAAACTAGTGGAAAAAAACCCGTCAGGTAAATTAACTATCCTACAAAGAGGCCCTTATGCAAATCAAAAATCCAGTAAACCAACCTTCCAACTTGCATGTTCAGTCTGAGCCTTCTGACTTTCATTTGTCTGAGCCTTCTGCCCCCCGTACACCTACCTTACCTCGAGAGACTTTTGGTAGAGAGAGAATTCATGTACTGCCTAAGAAAACCATTGGCACACAAACGTCTCAGGTACAAGCATCGCAGACTCTTCAAAATGTCTCGGTAGCCCAGCTTGTAGAACTACTGACAAAACTCTTTTCTATATTTAGTGAGTCTAATATAGATACTCACCTACTAGAGACTATAACCAAGCTCACTGAAGAGACATTTCATTTGAAACCATCATTGCATACAAAGCTGCTTTCAGCTTCTCTTGCAACAAAAGACTTTCCTCTCTCTAAGAATTTGGACCCATGTAATAATTCTAATTCCCAAGCTCTAGTTCAACCAAGTGCCACTATGAGTGAAAAGCGGTCGGCTCCTGCTTCTTTTGCCAGCGGTGAAAACATGACAAAGAAGACTAGGGCAGCAAGTGAGGTGCAGCCCTCCCCCATCATTGGAGGTAAACCACTTCACTACAAAGGAAAGCACCCTCAAAATACTGGTAAGTATAATTCTGGTAATAAACCACTAAATGCCTCTAGGAAATGAAATTCAAATCCTCCAGTGGAACTGCAGAAGCCTCAGCAACAAGATCTCTCCTTTTAAAATTCACTTGTATACCACAAAGCCACACATTGTATGTTTGAATGAAACCTGGCTCTCCGAACAAACTAAGTTTATATTTATCGGCTATTCATCCATTTACATGCATAGAGGAGCTGCACATGCTGGAGGAGGTATTGCTATGCTAATAAGAAGTGATGTTTCATACCTTGAACTAGCTCTACAGCCATTTCCTTTAGGCAAACTCGAAGTTCTAGGAATAAACGTTATTCTGAAGAATAATTCGCTTCTCTCCATTCTTAATGTATATAACCCCAATCAAGCAGTCTCATCTCAGGAGCTCACGCATTTTTTTAATCAACTTGAACCTAACCGTTGTATTGTGGGAGATTTTAATGCTCACAGCCCCCTTTGGGAACCAAATAAGACATCTAATCCCACTGGCAGGAACCTGCTAGATGTTTTGCTCCAAGATCCATCACTCACAGTACTTACACCTCCTGATCTCCCAACTTACTTTAATGTCTATCAAAATACCTTTTCAACTATAGACCTTGCACTAATATCTGCTACTTTGCAGCCTGTTGCCTCTGTACACACCGAGCAGGACATGGGCAGCGACCACTACCCTGTGGTTACCAGCACTGGAGTAGCTCCCACCTCTGCCAAGTATAAGGCACGGCCAACATGGAGGTTCAGTATTGGGTCCTGGGACGTGTGGAGAAGGGATCTGCTTTATTCTGGAACAGCCGAGTCACATGACCTGGAAGTAAGTTAAAACTGTTTTCAAAATCACATCAAATCTGCTAGTCAAAAAAATTTCCAGCTATCTAAAGAAAACATTTCCCCTCGGGACGCCAAACCTTGGTGGATAACCAAATGTGCTGATGCTTTGAATGCCCATAGACTAGCAAAAACAATTCTGATATCTCAACCATCTCCAGCTAACTTGATTAATTATAAGAGTTCCCAAGCAATGTTAAAATATCAGGTTAAAGTAGCCAAAAAAGCTTCTTGGGAAAAATTTTGCAGCACAATAACTGCTGACACCCATGTGGCCAAAGTTTGGAAACAGGTGAGTCGCCTGCAATCTCCCTATACCAGGAAAACTAGCCCTTTTATTTTACAAAATTCTATAATTTCAGATTCAGCTTCAAAAGCTGATGCTCTAGCCTCCCACTACGAGGAAACTCTCAACGCTCCTGCTCCTAATCCATATCCTGCGTTCATTACTCTCCCACTTGCCCTCTCGCAAAGTTCTGATGTGGCCTCACAAATTAATGAGCCGTTTTCTGTGAGCGAACTCAAGTCTTGTATCAGTACTCTTAAGAAAACTAGTGCTGGCCTTGACAATATCCATAATGCACACCTGTCACATCTTCCTGATAGCTATAAGTCTTGGCTTGTAGATATTTTCAATCAGAGCTTACATTCAGGTACCATACCCGAATCCTGGAAGACGGCCCTCGTCATTCCTATACCAAAGCCGAATAAGTCTTTGACATCTGTGAACTCCTTCCGTCCTATATCTTTACTTTCCTGTGTTGGCATATTGCTAGAATCCATGATAAATAGGCGCCTGACCTATGTACTTGAAAAGAGCAACACTTTCCGAGTGCCCAGGGTGGCTTTAGACGCCGTTTGTCAACTATTGATCAGGTTGCTCGACTGGAAACAGCAGTGCGCCTGGCTTTGAGAACTAAATCTATTGTTCTGGTAGCTTTTTGTGATCTAACTAGCGCTTTTGACACTGTGTGGCATAATGGACTCTTGTATAAACTCTGCATAAGTGGTGTTGAGTGCAAGCTACTACGATGGCTGCAGTCCTACCTTTCGGATAGATCTTTCAAAGTATTTTTTGAAGGAGAGTACTCCTCCCTAAGGAGAATAAGTTCTGGTGTTCCTCAAGGGGCTATTCTTTCTCCCTTCCTTTTTAATGTAATGTTAAGAAAAATCCCTGTAGAGAGAGGAATATAATCAATTGAATATGCCGATGACATCTCATTCTTTACCACTCACAGTGATATTAACATTGCTACTACCCGACTCCAGGCTCAATTGAACTCCTTTTTTAAGTGAACCAAGAAGTGGGGCCTCACTTTAAATTTTCAAAAACTAAATGTATGTGCTTCACTAACAAGAGAATCGTAACTCTTCCATTAAAGATCAGTGGCCAAGAACTGGAATTTGTTAAACAGTTCCGATATCTTGGAGTAAACTCGGACGCCCCACATCTTCGTTGGGGACCTCACATTAATAACTTACGAAATACTTGCTTACCTAATTATAAATCTCTTGCAGTCAATATCTCATAGACACTGGGGTGCAGATAGAGAAATGCTGCTAAAGCTGTACACACTATTGATTCGCAGCAGGCTCGATTATGCTGCCCCTTTCTATGGAGTGGCAGCCCCCTCAAATCATGAGAAACTAAACTCCATTCAAAATTCTAGCCTGCGAATAGCAACAGGCTGCAGAAAAACTACACATATATCTTCTCTAGAGGTGGCAGCAAATGTACCACCACTTCAGCTCCATCGAGAACAAACTACGCCTATGTAGGATGATGCAATTGCCCATAAATGTTGACATATTCCAGAACATGCACACCATTAATTTATTGACCAACCCTGCAACTACGAACCTACACTCTTTTGCTACCTATGCCCAGTCAATCTTTGCAAAACTTCATCTCCCTATCCCCCGCAAGTTGCTTCCCCACTGGTCTCGCCACTCCCACCGTGGTACAATACTGACAACTGCATCCTCACTGAATTCTCATCGACTCCTGTATCATCATTGTCCTCGGTGTCTGTCTGATAAATTTTCCAAGACCTTCAACATACGAAATTTACACAATTTATACCAATATATATTGATGGCTCTCGTATAACAGAGCCAAATGTCTCATCATCAACAGCAGTTGTGATCCCATCCAAAAATGTATCCTTAAATTGGAAACTGAGACCACAGATCCAAGTCCTTGAAACAGAACTCTTTGCCATCAATGAGGCACTTATATGGGCCCAGAATCACTTACTTGGCCGTGAAAAGATAGTGATTTTGTCCGATTCTCTGAATTCATTGGATCTAATTAGAGACCGAAAACCTAACCATTACATTCGTCTGGTTTTTAGCATTCAAGAAAAACTAACTTAGCTCTCCATTTCCCATGTCATTAAATTTCAGTTCATCCCTGGCCATAAAGAAATAGCAGGTAACGAAGCGGCAGACCTCTCTTCCAAGGAAGCTCATTTGCTTCGATATCGCACTATCACCCCCCCATCGAAGGAGGAAACTGTAAGTCTCGTCCGTGAAGCCCTTCATAGGCACTGGAACCACTCCTGGCTGAATACAGTCAGGGCATCTGGAAAAGGTCGGTTTTTGACTGAAGTTAGGGATAGTATTGAGAACTGGCCTTGGGCCTTAAATAAATCTCGCGCAGCTGAAATTTCCTTGGCAAGGTTACGAGTGGGACATGCGGGTGTCAAATCCCACTTGGCTCGGTTTAACTTAGCAGATAACCCCAATTGTGAATGTGGGGCTGTTGAGAGCAAAGATCATTTTCTCTTGCATTGTTCTAATCACACAGTACACCGCAGCAATCTGAATACCACCTTAATCTCTCTTAATGTTGTTCCAATTTCTCTGAAAAACTTACTGGGGGGAGGCCCCTTCCCAAGTTCAGTGCAAGCCCAGATAATTAAAGCAGTTTCCAGATATTTGGCAGACTGTGGTAAAATCCATACTCTGTAGGCCTTGTGAAGATTTGACCCACAACGGATTTAATGAATTTTTCCGTAAAAGATCTTATTGAGTGATGAGATTGTAAGGCATTCGTAAGGCTGGGCAAGGTCACCAGATGCTTTGGAAAGCATCAATCACAAACTAAAACTTGGATTAGGACGACATAGAATGCTCGATAAACGATGGCCGTACTTCAGAAGGAATGAGGCTTGAGTAGCTTTATCGTAGCTACTTAAGATCAACTGAATGTCAACACCCGATCGTCAACCGAAGGCAAATGAAGGACAGGAAACGGCTCGCCTTTAATGTTTTTATTGAAGACCGTTGGGCTGGTGCTGGTCCTTGTTTCTTGTTGACGAGGAATCCCTGGTTTCGTTCCTGGCGTAGAGCTCCGACCGAGGTGTGGTGGTAGGTGTGAGTTCATGTGATGGCCAGGTGCAGGGATAAAGGGTAACAGCGTGGTATTGGTATGTACCCCAATTGCTTAGTAAATGTGAAGCTGATGGTTGAATTGTTAATACGAGGAGGCAGTTCTCTGAGCGGGGTGCAGAGTTTTTTTGGAAGACCGTGTGGTCAAGGATTGTTTC
The DNA here is from genome assembly GCA_014220935.1 of Platorchestia sp. MABIK. NCBI lineage: Eukaryota > Metazoa > Arthropoda > Malacostraca > Amphipoda > Talitridae > Platorchestia > Platorchestia sp. MABIK. The sequence continues at coordinate 7,064 of JACJUY010011793.1, read as the reverse complement.
AGAGTGTTTCTGAGTATTTTAGACTACCTTGTTTGCGCCTCTCATCAGTGGCTAAAGATTTGAGACTTGTGGGGGTGGCTGAGAGATGGCAGGTAGTTTTGTTGTGTGTGTGTCTCGTAGGTCTCCTGTGCGGGAACAGTAGACTGGATTAATTGGCACAGGTTAGGGAGCGCGTTCTTATTCACATGCAAGACCGTCACTTCCACGTACTTAACAAGAAGAACCCTGAACAAGTTAGTCTCCAACATAAAAATCAGTCAGCAACTCTGGCGCCCGAGCGCAGGTCTGAGATGCATTAGTACCTTGACATAGGTGTTTGGATACCGACTGAACAATATCCTAGGAACCTTTAAAAATCACTAGCAGTGAGCTATGACCAAGGTTTAGGTGGTAGAATCTATTTTACAAATCAGCAAAAGAGCTGGTAACCTTGGTCTACTTAGCATGAAGCTGTGGTTAATTAATTTACTTCCCAACTGGTTGTCAGTTGGGCAGCGGTACTTAAGCGAGCTAAACCTAATTTGGCTCTAAATAATTTACACAGCTAGAATGCCAAAATCTCAAACGCCTTATAATTTCTAAGTCTGAAATCTACCAGGCATCGCAACCCGGCTGTCAGTTGGGTAACTTCAGGTTTAATTACTATATTACATAAAAATAAAACTAGTAGTAGTAAGTATCCTAGTAAGGCGTTTACAACCTAACACGACACAGAAAATTCTAATTTTTGTTTAAGTTGGCAATTTCACATACAACTAAGTGAGAATAATACCTAAAATTATTAATACTAACATTTACAACGTGGCACAGAGAATTCTAATTTATGTTTGAGTTGGCAATTTCACATACAACTAAGTGAGAATAATACCTAAAATTATTAATACTAACATTTACAACGTGGCACTGAGAATTAAGGTTGGGAATGCATTAAATTGTGTGCAAACCACCCGGCACAGTGGTAACTAACCCCGAAAATTAACGGGCACTACGGCACACACATTTGCCTGGCACCTAAGAGGGCCGGTAACGTTAGAATAGAACAAATTCAAGACATAAGCGGAACTCTCAAGCTAAGGGCTCACCTTTGTACTTCGAAAAGTTTGTTCAGAAGAACCCTCCTCAATGTAGCCGGCTGACGAGGAACTATCGTCCCCAGCAGCGAGAACAGAAAAAAGCCAAAGAGCAGCGGCGCACATGAAACGGTGCGCACTTGCCTACGGCTGAGTGTAGTCTGTTCGGTCGGCCTTCGGCTGACCCGCTCGTCCGCTTCCCCGAAACCTTTCCTGAGGCTTGGGACTAGTTGAAAGAAGAGACGAACGAACAGTTTTAGTTTGTATGTACGTTTCTCGCCGAAGATGTGGGAAACCCTTGCCATTGCTCCGCTCAGTCTCAAATTACTTCATTTACGTTATTGCTGATTTAGGCAGATCAAGTGATCTCAGCCCAAGAACTTTATTATAGAAGGCTCTTAATTCTGCCTTATAAAGTCCGTTATGGACTTCAGTGTGAGAGCAACGGCTAGAATTTCGACACGATCCCGACAAGAGAAAAAACGGAGGTTTCATTAGAAATTTCCGTTATACAGATTTGGAATACAAATACAAACATTTTCAAGACATTTGAAGTAACTTTCCAGAGGAAACATAGAAAGCACTTATTACATTTTATGCGCATATGAATTTTACATAGAAAACACACAGTAGGAGAGGAAATTATAATTGTCCTCGCCTAATCAAGTTAGCAATCNGGGGGGGGGGGGGGGGGCAGAAGGCTCAGTCAAACAAAAGTTGGAAGGCTCGGACTGAACATGCAAGCTGGAAGGTAGGTTTACTGAATTTTTTTATTTGCATAAGAGCCTCTTTGTAGGATAGTGTATTTACCTGATTTTTTTTTTCTACTAGTTTTGCCTGCTTAACTTTAGGATAACTTCCATGATTGGCAGTGTGGTTGCCCCCACAGTTACAGCAGGTAGTAGTGCCTAGAGAAGTGCAGTCTTTTATGCTGTGTGGACCACTACAGGCCAAGCAGCAAGAAGAGCCTTTACAGTTAGCAGCACTATGGCCAAATCTCTGGCATTTATAACATTGCAAAGGCTGACAAACAAAAGTATTTACTCTGTACTGCTGGTATCCAACAAACACATCCAAAGGTAAGAGAGGGAGCTGGAAAATTACCTTGAACATTGAGGCTTGGATTTTCTCTTTCCCCTTAAAATTTTTTGGGCAGAAAGAATTTGATATCCCTCCTGAATCAAGACCCAGCACTGGATGTCTAGTTGGCAGGAAGTTAAAATTTTCCCTTTCAAAAACCAATTTTGGACATATTAAACAAAGTTATTTGCTCAACTGAGGGTTTAGATATTAGCATGATAACAAGCAGCTTTTGTCCAAGTTCAACATTTTTTCTGAATACCTGCAGCACAAAAGGGAAAGTTAGAAAGAGCTTTTCCCAGAGCAATGTCATTTGCAAAGAATTTGGATACTGGATATTCATCTGGGACTGGTTCTACTATGATAACTGAGTGTGAACTCCATAAGCTTCTGAGCTGCCAGGAGTCAGTGGGCCACCAACAGCTACAGAGTTTTGTCCTGTTACCGACTCAGTCTCTTCATCACTATTGAGGATAACCCTCCTGTTTTTATGGTTGAATCACTCAAAAGAAGGCTCTTTATCCTCAATTACATCACACCCTGAGGCAGCATGGATATGCACTGGGGACAGAGAAAGAGTATGGGTACCTCGTCTAGCCAAGGCAGACTGAGTATTCTCCATCGTGATTAGATTGGAGTTTCGTGATTATCACTAGATTGGAAGTACAATGAGGATGGCTGAGGTAAGCTAGAAGAAGAAAAGTATTTCCCTTCTGAGTCGGTCTCAGAAGAGCTTAAAATCCTACTTTTTTTCTTCTTCCGTTCATGCTTAGGCATGTTATCCTGACAGAACTCAGAACAAAACAAAAAGAAAAAAAAGTAGATTAACTGTGATTAGGTAAGTAGAATTTTCTAGAAGTCAGCAATTACTCACCACTAGCAGACTTTACACGACCAATGAAAACTAAGTCCTCACTCGTTCGTGAGGAGAAAATACCCTTCGATCACAAACTGTTTGAACGTTTTTCAAATGTTTTTTTGATGTCCCTTGAGCTCTTGTCTTGTTGTTGGTGGTTATTGGAGCTTCGAAGGCTGGTCCATGTAGCCCCACGTCAGAAGGGATGTTTCTTTCTTTCTGTGAGCACTGTTTGGCGTACAAAATAGGGATGCTTCAACGGAGTTTTCTTTGAATGTAGTTTGCAGACCAATGTTTCAGTATTTTCAGAGTTCGTATTGCGCATAAAATTCACACATTTTACAAAACGAGCTATTTAAGTGTACAAATTTATTCTGATTGACCCGAGTTAGGTTTATGTTTACAGCATGCCCTATAACTAGCCTCACATGAGCGTCCCAAGTTACGGGAAGGTCCAGCCTGGGCGGCACAGCCTGGAGCTTCAGCTGCCTATGTCAGCAGAATAAAATCAAATAACCTTAATAAGGTTTTACAATATAGAACTCCTGTGGGCAATTCTCTGAGGGAGTAATGGTGGGTTTAGGTCATGAGGGGTTTAGTGGCAATACACCCTGTACAATGATTAGTATTAAGATCCCAGAACTCAAGTGTACATAGTACATCGCCACTGTGCCTCAGTGAAGCACACTTAATGGTGCAGGAGGGATAGGATGATGGTGAACGCTGGTGTTAGCATGCCCACAGTTGTTAGGTTGCTCTACATTGGATTAGATCTCCAGAGTATGGATTTTACTACAGTCTGCCAAATATCTAGAAACTGCTTTAATTATCTGGGCTTGCACTGGACTTGGGAAGGGGCCTCCCCCCAGTAAGTTTTTCAGAGAAATAGGAACATTAAGAGAGGTTAAGATGGTATTCAGATTGCTGCGGTGTACTGGGTGATTAGGACAATGCAAGAGGAAATGTTCTATGCTCTCAACAGCCCCACATTCACAATTGGGGCTGTCTGCTAAGTCAAACCGAGCCAAGTGGGATTTGACACTAGCATGTCCCACTCGTAACCTTGCCAAGGCAACTTCAGCTGCGCAAGATTTATTTAAGGCCCAAGACCAGTTCTCAATACCGTCCCTAACTTCAGTCAAAAACCAACCTTTTCCAGATGCCCGGACTGTGTTCAGCCAGGAGTGGTTCCAGTGCCTATGAAGGGCTTCACGGACGAGACTTACAGTTTCCTCCTTCGATTGAGTGGTGATAGTGCAATATCAAAGCAAATGAGCTTCCTTGGCAGAGAGGTCCGCCGCTTTGTTACCTGCTATTTCTTTATGGCCAGGGATGAACTGAAATTTAATGACATGGGAAATTGAGAGCAAATTTAGTTTTTCTTGAATGCTAAAAACCAGACGAATGTAATGATTAGGTTTTCGGTCTCTAATTAGATACAATGAATTTAGAGAATCGGAAAACATCACAATCTTTTCACGGTCAAATAAGTGATTCTGGACCCATGTAAGTGCCTCACTGATGGCAAATAGTTCTGTTTCTAGGACTTGGATCTGTGGTCTCAGTTTCCAATTTAAGAATACGTTTTTGGATGGGATCACAACTGCCGCTGATGATGAGACATTTGGCTCTGTTATGCGAGAGCCATCGGTATATATTGGTATAAATTGTGTAAATTTCATACGTTGAAGGTCTTGGAAAATTTTTCGGACAGACACAGAGGACAATGATGGTACAGGGGTCGATGAGAACTCAGTGAGGATGCAGTTGTCAGTATTGTACCACGGTGGGAGTGGAGATACCAGTGGGGAAGCAGCATGGCGGGGGATAGGGAGATGAAGCTTTGCAAAGATTGACTGGGCATAGGTAGCAAAAGAGTGTAGGTTCGTAGTTGCAGGGTTGGTCAATAGATAAATGGTGTGCATGTTCTGGAATATGTCAACATTTATAGGCAATTGCATCATCCTACAATAATATGCACAGGTAATTTGTTCTCGATGGAGCTGAAGTGGTGGTACATTTGCTTCCACCTCTAGAGAAGATATAGGTGTAGTTTTCCTGCAGCCTGTTGCTATTCGCAGGCTAGAATTTTGAATGGAGTTTAGTTTTTCAAGATTTGAGGAGGCTGCCACTCCATAGAAAGGGGCAGCATAATCGAGCCTGCTGCAAATCAATAGTGTGTACAGCTTTAGCAGCATTTCTCTATCTGCACCCCAGTGTCTATGAGATATTGACTGCAAGAGATTTATAATGGGTAAGCAAGTAATTCGTAAGTTATTAATGTGAGGGCCCCAACGAAGATGGGGGGCGTCCAAGTTTACTCCGAGATATCGAAATTGTTTAACATATTCCAGTTCTTGGCCACTGATCTTTAATGGAAGAGTTACAATTCTCTTGTTAGTGAAGCACATACATTTAGTTTTTTGAAGATTTAAAGCGAGGCCCCACTGCTTGGTCCACTTAAAAAAGGAGTACAATAGAGCCTGGAGTCGGGTAGTAGCAATGTTAATATCACTGTGAGTGGTAAAGAATGAGATGTCATCGGCATATTCAATTGATTGTATTCCTTTCTCTACAGGGATATCTCTTAACATTACATTAAAAAGAAGGGGAGAAAGAATAGCCCCTTGAGGAACACCAGAACTTATTCTCCTTAGGGAGGAGTACTCTCCTTCAAAAAATACTTTGAAAGATCTGTCAGAAAAGTAGGACTGCAGCCATCGTAATAGCTTGCCCTCAACACCACTTATGCAGAGTTTATACAAGAGTCCATTATGACACACAGTGTCAAATGCGCTAGTTAGATCACAAAAAGCTACCAGAACAATAGATTTAGTTCTCAAAGCCAGGCGCACTGCTGTTTCAAGTCAAGCAACCTGATCAATAGTTGACAAACGGCATCTAAAGCCACCCTAGGCATTTCAAAAAGTGTTGCTCTTTTCAAGTACATAGGTCAGGTGCCTGTTTATCATGGATTCTATCAATTTGCCAACACAGGAAAGTAAAGATTTAGGACGGAAGGAGTTCACAGATGTCAAAGACTTATTCGGCTTTGGTATAGGAATGATGAGGGTGGTCTTTCAGGATTCTGGTATAGTATCTGAATGTAAGCTCTGATTAAAGATATCTACAAGCCAAGACTTATAGCTATCAGGAAGATGTGACAGGTGTGCATTATGGATATTATCAAAGCCAGCACTAGTTTTCTTAAGAGTACTGATACATGACTTTAGTTTGCTCACAGAAAACGGTTCATTGATTGGTGAGGCCACATCAGTACTCAGCAAGAGGGCAAGTGGAAGAGTAATGAACGCAGGATAGAGATTAGGAGCAGGAGCGCAATGAGTTTCCTTGCAGTGAGAGGCTAGAGCATCTGCTTTTGAAGCTGAATCTGAAATAATAGAATTTTGTAAAATAAAAGGGCTAGTTTTCCTGCTATAAGGAGATTGCAGGCGATTCACCTGTTTCCAAACTTTAGCAACAGGGTTGTCAGCAGTTACTGTGCTGCAAAATTTTTCCCAAGAAGCTTTTTTGGCTACTTCAACCTGATATTTTAACATTGCTTGGCAAGGCTTATAATTAATCAAGTAAGCTGGAGATGGATGAAATATCAGGATTGTTTTTGCTATTCTATGGGCATTCAAAGCATCAGCACATTTGGTTGTCCACCATGGTTTGGCATTCCGAGGGGAAATGTTTTCTTTAGATAGCTGAAAATTTTTTTGACTAGCAGATTTGATGTGATTTTGAAAACAGTTATAACTTACTTCCAGGTCATGTGACTCATCTGTTCCAGAACAAAGCAGATCCCTTCTCCACACGTCCCAGGACCCAGTACTGAACCTCCATGTTGGCCGCGCCTTATACTTGAACTTGAAATTGAGGGCCGACAGTGCCGGGGCCTTTGTAACGGCCTGCAATTCCCTCCTCACTACTCACACACACAAAAAAAAGAGTTCAGCACCTGCGTACCAGACTTGTCCACTAATCTACTCAGGATCCACCAATCCTTGTCACAAACTCCCATTAGACGGCATCACTGGGATAACCAGTACGTC
>JACJUY010011792.1:7810-19434 GCA_014220935.1 Platorchestia sp. MABIK | reverse complement strand
AAACTTAAATGGAACGATAAACTGTGAATATATTAATGTTCATAGATATAAAGAATAGTTGAGAACATGTCGCTATGACTTTTCGCTGCTGCGTTGGAACGAGCCACTCTATCCAGAAATGAATCCAATAACTTGTACTATCTCTGAGCTTAAATGTAACTTTGACGTTCTTAGCCTCACCGAAGGTTAGCTAGATGACTCAACACAAGGCATGATACAAATAAAGAACCATGATAGCCACCATTCACTACGTAATTATAATAAACGTGGCGGAGGCATCAGTACTTAAATTGAACTTTTGAAACTTAAACAGATGCGTGAAATTGAAACTTAAACAGATGCGTGAAATCGAAACTTAAACAGATGCGTGAAATTGAAACTTTAACAGATGCGTGAATCATAGCAAATCCAACTTTGAATCATGACCATATCGAAACGTTATTCATAAAACTGATGAAAAATGGTTAACGGATTATGCATGGAACGGTGTACAGGCCTCCAACAGCCTGTCCTACATCTTTCCTGAATGAACTCTGTAGTATTATGTCGCAGTTTACCAAGTTTTTACAATGACGTAATTATCTGCTGTGACTTTGGTTATGATCTTTTGAAACATGAAAGCTTCGAACAAATCTCAAATTTCATAAATGTGTCATTCAGTCCAGATCTTTCCTTTCAATCATCTCAAGCCTACACGTGTCTTATTAGAATCTGCTACGCTGCTCGAAAACACCTGCATGACAGATCCAACTGTTTTTCTTACAGAAATAAAAACTTCCGCCTTATCTGATAATTTCCAAGTATTTATTATGAAGAAAAATGTCTTTATTACTTGTGCCAACCCACTGGCTAAAACGTACCCTTTTTGGCGTAAGTGAATTTAATTTGAGAACAATTCACACTGCTCTAGAAGAATTAAAGCCAAAATTGGAAATCTCTCCACAGAGCAATAATGCTGTGAACATTGATGTAGCAATAATAAACCTAACTGACACTATAATAACTTCCTATAATCAATGTTGTCCGATCATCACTCGTGCAACTACACCGAAAAATGGATAAAAGCCCTGGATTACTGAAGATATCGTAATCAATGTAACGAGACGTCAACTGTACCTAGCTCTACTCTACGAGAGGCAAATATCTAGGGAAATGTGTAACAGATTGAGGAATTATGTGACAAATCAAATAAGGTTATGGAAAAAAACAACTTCACGTTGAAATTCACTCAATTCAAAACTGATATTAACAACCTGGCTCCTGCTTCACTTTTGCTATAAACCGAATAATAGTGCTGCGAAAACGATTGAGCCTATTGTTCAAGCTGATGTAAAATATCAGGAGACTAAAGAATTTGCAACCGTGCTCAACAACTTTTTTGTAAACATATTAAGAAATATAGCTCATAGTGTTTCTAGTGAACCTATTGATCGCTTGGAATACATGGATCATGTCCGTAAACACTACTCTTTTTCTCTACGCCAAATAACTCTTCCGGAGCAATTGAGTGCATAAATAATTTGCAAAAATAAGTCAAGTAGATCAAAAAATTTCTCGGCGAAAATCCATAAGGTGATAGCTGGTATAATAGGACCGTTCTTTTCCAATATTATTAACCAGTCGCTTTCCAAGGTATTTTTTCCGAACTCTTAAAATTCCTGGAGTAGCCACTATTTCAAAAAGTGGTAAAAAATTTGTGTAAACAATTGTAGACTTATTTTAGTACTGCCAATTATTAGCAATATATTTTAAAATATTATGCATAAAAAGTGTATTATTATTTTAAGCAAAAATCATTTCTTTACTATAAACTAGTAGGTTTCCCTTCTTAAAGATCAACAACACACGCTTTCTTAAATCATTTATAATACATTTAGTCCAATTTAGAAAAAGGAAAGCGGGTTTTCTCTGTGTTGCTTGACTTTCGAAAAGCATTTGATAGTGTGGAGTGTGGACAATAACATTTACTCTCGAAACTCTATTGTTATGGCATTAGAGGAGTTGTACATGATTGGTTCAGATCATGCCTAACAAATCGGAAGCAATATGTTGCCATTGACAATGCGCAATCGGAACTATTGACGATAGTCTTGAAGTTCCGCAATGGTCTGTCATTGGGCCTGTTATATTTTTAATCTATGTAAACGATATAGATGAATCTACGTTAATTCTTTAATACTTTTTGTCGATGATGGAACGCTTTCTACGGACCTTCCTAATCAAAATCCCATACTAATTGCGGAGGGTATAAATAACGAGCTGCAAAAGGTTTTAATGGGGCGTAAAGCAAATAAAACCAGCCTTAATATCGATAAGATAAAGTCATTGTGTTTTCATTCAAGAAAATGAATAATTTCCATTCATTAAAACTGGCCAAGTTGAAATTTAAATAACCAACTCCTGTTAGTTCCTGGGCACAATAATACATAAACATCTGACCATCAAAAAGCACATTGCGCACATCAGCACTAAATTACAAAAATCTGTTGGAATCCTCAATAAAATGAAAAATGTATTGCCTGAAGAAGCTTTGAAAATACATTATCGAACGCTTATTTCCTCATTTTTGCAATTTGGAACAGAAGCACATCACTGAACTAATAAAAATAACAGTAATTTGCTCTTTATGCCGCAAAAAGTACATTTAGAGCAGAAAAAAATAAAGATATGCTCACACAAATGATTCATTCAAAAGTTGAAAAATTCTTAGGCTTCTGGATCTCTACAAGCTCTTCATTGTAATTTCATGAATAAAATATTGACTCATGCATGATAGCAACAGAGATCCCAAACAATTATTAACTACAGAAACTGGCATCCTGACCATTTAATCCGAAATAGAAGTGCTTCACACTCCCTTATTGTTCAAAAGCTCGGTCACATCACATTATCCTGTTCATTGGAGCTAAGACTTGGAATTCAATCCCTGCTGAGATCCGTGAAAAAGTCCTTAAAAAGCTCTTAAAAATAATCTTGAATCCTTTCTATCGGATTATTAATCACATAAGGTAATCAAGTCAAATCATTTCAAATAAATAACTCATCCTGATAGGGTAATTTGTCATGGGTAGGAGCAAAGATCCTAAGTCTATTCTTTAGTTTATTCTACAATGAAATGTTCAGATTTAGACCATATAAACTATAATTCTAAATTTAAGTATCGAATCTTAAGTGAACTAATTCATTGATCAGTCTAGTGCGCTACTAGGGTAAGCGAATTAGGTTAAACATAATTGTATGACTTAGAATAGCGTGAATGATAGGATGCCTTGAAGCCATTGAACTTATTCGGGCCCACAAGGAGCTATACTCGAGTGTGGCAATTGAACTAGACTAAAGAAACAATTTACTGTTGTATCGCTTGTGTTAAATAAACAGTTTAAAAATTTCATTCAAATGCTTCAACATTTGCTTGCAGATTTTTCGAAGTAAACGGAAAATTCAAGTGCGTTTATTGAATTATAAAAATTCTTTAATAGATATATGAGAAGGATTGTAATTTTACTTGCAGAATAATATGCTTAAAATTATCAATAGCTCAGATTAGCTGAAATTCTTCAACGATATCTTTTTCGTCCTCTTCGTCCTGCTGAATAACTGTCCCTTGTTCTTAATTGTAAAGATTAGCGCATATGTAGGTCTTCCAATTCCGGGACTTGTTCTCAGATTCAATTTTTACCAACACCTCGCTTACACTCACAAGGTTAACGAATGATGAACATGGTGAACGCGAAACCTTTTAAATTCCTATCCAATGTTTAACTTGCATTGTGTGGAGCGGTTCACCAGAGTTTGCATCGCAAATTTGCAGTGAAATTAAAATCAATTTCGAACCGAGCTCCAGGAGAACGAGTGAACACTTCAGAAATATCAGACTACACGTTCAGAATGTGTTGTAAGTGTCCGGCCGTTCAGTAGGTAAGCTTACCGATAGAATAACACCAAATTTAGAGTAGGTGTTGAAGTGAGAGAGAAAACTTTATGCTGGATGTGGAATTCCAACGCGTATTTGCCTGTTTTTGCAAGGTTGCGATGGAAAAGTGCAGAATTATCGGCAGAAATGACTTCTGTTGTGCACTGAAGGTGAATCGGTATAATTCACATCAGTGTTCAGCCTCAACACTTATTGCAGCCGTGGCAGTCGTGGGTGCTGCAGTTTACCTCACACGCAGTACATGCGTGGCAGTTGTGGGAGCTGCAGTTTACCTCACACGCAGTCGTGCGTGGCAACATCAGTACGCAGGGACGTCACAACAAACAATGAAGACGTAATTTTAGTTGACAAGTGACGGAATTTAAGATGTCAAAATAAGCCATAGTTAGAAGTCGATTTTGTATGTGTGTTATTTCCATTTTTTGTAGGTTATTTTGTACTGAAAGCAGAAAATTCAATTATGGCAAAAACGGAAGTTTGCTCACATTAATTGAGTCGCGACGAATAACTTTAGGTTAATGTGATGAAGGTTTAAGGGTAGTTTCATTGACGCCTCAACAGGCTTTATTGATGGCACGCTTGAAAACAGTGTTACAACAGCCAAGTCCAATAGTTAGAATTTTGGCATGGAAAAAACAAATCAACGGTTGAACGTCAACTTTAATGTATAACATTTCAGCAATAGGTTACGTTGGGTTCTTTTATTCATTCGTTCTACGCCATCGGCTAAGATTTATTTATTTAAGGACAAAATACACTGCAGCGGGATCAATGCGGTGCACGACCACCTGGCACCTCGGGTCGACTTTGCCGCCTGATTAAAACCGAAAACATAATTACGATGAAGCAAATCGCTTGCCAATGACGGTTAAAAGGTTGCAGCTCGAAGGCCTCTCAGTTGTGCCGCACTCGTGGCCCTTCTCCCAGTCCGTACAGCGGACGGTCAGCGTGTAGCTGAGGACAAGCAAGGCACTCGTTTTCACGGCAGGTTTAAGAGGCGGCTCCGGTTGACATTCGTCGGCTGATCGCGGGAGGAGCTGGACAAATACAGAACAATATTGTAGTAAATGCAAATCATGACATTGATAAATTCGAATAATAGTTAACAAAAAATTTAGAGCAATCAGGTATTGGTACCTTATGGTAAGACACCGTTGCCCCTCGTTGACACAGGTGCGCTGCCGTAGACAAGACTCAAATATATACTTTGTGGAGAAGGGAAGGAATGAAATTCAGTATTTCGACGATTGGCTAAATTACAGTTCAGAAATTCAATTATGTTAGGTTTTCTCGAATTGACAATAGTTACAGTATACCCACCTAAGGAAATAGTGCCCTTAGTGTGTAAACAACTTCCAGACAGAATGGAGGACGGCAATCGAACACATTAAGTCAATAAATTTCAAGTAAAGTCATTAGATATTCAATAATAGGCAAGAGCAGGTATCCCAAGTGAAGACAGTCAAGTCGCCCCCAGCCAAGAGAAGTGCAAACAAAACACGTAAAACAAGCGAGCTGGGAAGGCGAATGTTAAGGCGAATTTGTCAAGAAATATTCAAGTTAAATAAACAACCGTTATTTACCACAGAACAGGATCAATAGAACTTCAATAAACCAAACTAAAAATATAACTAAGACAAAAGAGTACGAAATCCCGTGAATCTCCAATCAAGCCCCTCAAGGCGAAATACCGTACAGAGAAATGCCGAGTGGAAACCCTCACGCCACCAGGGCCTAGTAAGTCCGTCTAACAAGGCTACAATATGCATTTTTTACGGCGCAGCTCTGAAGCATTTTTTAACCTCTGAGCGAGACTCGATGCACGAGCGGCTACGCTATGCGGGGCAGCGGGGGCGCAGATCTGTGGCGGGGGTCAGTTGCACGCTGCGGCCCGGAGAGAATAAATGCAGACGAACGTGCGCTCTGGTCAGTAGCTGTCGCATATGCGATAGGGAAGAAAATGAAACTATATGATGAAAAAAACAAAAACGACAAGAATGACTCACGCTACCTGTCTATTTCCTTCATGTATAAGTAATGTACTGTCTATCAAAGAAATAAATACCCAACTGTTTTACAGTGACGAGTACTAATTTCCGTTTAGGCTATCTTATTAACAAGAATCAGGGCTGATTTGCTCAAGATTGATGCTAAATGTTTTTAAATAATTATACGTGGGATTCATTTTTGATTATATTTTTATTTACTCACGTATGAATGCTATGGGGAGAATTATTTAATTTATATACTTTCTATATATAACGTAAAATTAACCTAACTTACCTGAGCGACTACTTGACTATGTAAACTTGACGTTGACTGCCGGCTCTCTGCTTCATCAGTAAGAAACGACAATATATCGCAGCAAGATGGGGTCTGTCGCTGTGGATCCTCTGTACCTGCTTCGATTTTTCAAATGCCTAACATTTTATTCGGCTTAAAAATACTGTATCCTCAATGTATGAATTTTCTTTTATTATATCAACTGTCAATGCTTTCTCAGGATCTAGAGCTGTTAATATAGTTTTGTAAGCTAATTCTTATGAATTTATATCTGTATGCGTTGAATTTTTGACGTTTCAGAAGCATTCCTTAGCTTTAAATTGGTATTTGAGCTCAAGTACCAGCTTGCGTGGCCAATCACTCAATGTTGAAAGCGCAAGCAATAAACAGAAGTACAATAGAACACTTCATGATACAGTGCAACCGCAAACTGGGAGAGCTGTCGGGCGATGACCTCGAAATGATCTATAGTTCACTCCTAACCACGCGCTACAGATGCTTGTTGCACAAGAAGACGCGTCAAAAACCGCATATCGTGTAAGATCATGCAGCACTCGTGCAACCGACATGCATGCTTCAAATTTGGGCGAGTTGCGCGTGAGTTGCACGAAGAAATGCATAGTGTAGCCGCGTCTTCAGAAGTCAAGACAGAGGAGTCAATCATGGGCAAGAACCAAGAAGCGTCCGTACTGGTCGAGAGCAAGTGAGCAAGTGCTGAAACCGACTAAAACCTCTCCGAGGAAACAAGTAAATACATGAGCAATAATGGTCTCGTGAACAAAAGTTAATCCCGTGTACACCCTGTGAGGATTTGTTCCCACACAATATGTAACGAAATAAGATTTCTTCAAATTTTTGAACCATGGTTTCTTTCACACGGATATTCTTAGAATCTAAATATCTGAACTCCTAAGTGTGAGCTCTTTTACGAGATTTGATCCTTTTTTCCTTTTGTCTAGGTCGAAGCCCAAACCACCACGCGTTAGTTGCGTGGTGCATGTGCAGAAAACAGAAAAATATTCGTGTGATCGTACTTGCCTAAAGCAAGTGCACGGATTAAAGCAAGCGAACTGTGCGAGTGCGTTACGCTCAGAGAGAGCTCGAGAGTGCGGTGAGCAGACACGAGTTTCTCGAAAGTTGGACTTTTACGAGGCGAGCAGGACCTCATTCCCTCCTCGTCAGCCCCGCCGCCGCCGCCTGCTGCTGACAAAGAAGAGGTCTTCATGAGCAATGGCTGAGGTGCCCTCGGACAACTTCAGCAGTTTTAGGAGCGCCCTTCATTTAATTGGATCTGTTCGGTGGATAAAGGGGGATGGGGGGACTCGTGTGATTGGCCTCTGGGGAGACAAGACTTTGCGGCGAAGTTAAGAATAAGAAACTCGAGACTGTGAGGCGGACTAGTGAAGAGACGGGGCTTCGTTTGCCGCGGCGCAACTCTACTTATAATCTCAGTAAGTCTCATACTCGACAATGGCAAAAACCACTTTTTTAAATGTGACATTCTCAACGTGTACACCAATAGAACGAAGTTTTAGATTGGAATTTGTGTGCCTAAAATATTCCAAAATTCTTGAAAACCATAAAAAACAGCACTCATTTCGACTTGGACATCAAATGAAGATGAAATTTGAACTTCCGAAAGCGACTGCTTCGTGTGCAGCGTCACGGCTCACTGAAATGGCGGAAATGTTTCTAGTGTGGCACTGACGCGACATCTGTGAAGGTGACGTCTGCTGGAGATTGGAACTGGCCAGCTGACAGGGGCTGTGCTTACGCTGCTTACAGAGCCTTCATTAATTTGCCAACTTGCGAGTCCTAAAGATATCCTTGTGCGAACTACACTCTTATGCCGCTTGTGCTGTTGTGTGTTTAACATGAAATCTAATGACATGAAGCGCATTTTAAACTCTGTCCTTAAGTTAAAATTCAACGAAGAGTTAAAGTTTAAACAAAATCAAATTTACTGACCCCGCCCTCCCCCCTCCAGGAGTTGCGGTGACCTCGTCCCTAGTTTTTATTGCCCAAGTTCCGGCTCCCTCGTGCTGCGACGCCGGACATTTTCTCTGATAAAATCAGCTACAAAGCTTGTCTCTCGTGAAAACGAGCATAGTAATCTTTTGCTCAGAGTTGCATCAAATTTGTGTGCTTTAATTCATTGCAATTTTATCTGATTTATTCTGAGCACGTAAGCACTTGGAGACGCTGCAGAGGAGCGCTCCCAACCCAACTTCCACGTGCAGGCCTTGAGGCATGTTGGGCCAGCGCCTAGAGCAGCGCGTGAAACAGTGCGTGAAGCAGCACGTGCAGCAGCGCATGCAGCAGCGCATGCACTAGAGCACGCAGCAGGGCACACAGCAGTGCACGCAGTAGTGCATGCAGCAGGGCACAGAGCAGTGCACGCAGCAGTGCACGCAGCAGCGAGCACGGCGCAACATCACGTGGCGTCAGCAAGTCGAGGCGAACAAAAGAGCATCGCAGTGACTCGAATGCAGGCACCAGCGAGGCCGCAGGCAATGGTCGAGTCTCGGTGTTGTAGTGAGGGAACTCTTTAGTGAAGCCTCAGCACTGGTGGTCGACTGTCGCTGCTTTGATCACTTCCTGATTTCGCTGGACGATCTTGGGTCACCGCGAGCTGAGGCTCAGAGATCACGCTCGGGTTTTTGCGGTATTCGAGGAGAAATAGAAACAACAGATGTTTTATGACGTGAAAGAAACATTTTTCATGAGGAACAATTTCGTGTGTCTGCAATGAGGTAACAAAATACGATAGCAGTTGATTAATAAATTATTAATAAGAGCACGCAAAGCTTCCGAGATAAACTAACTCAAAAATTGTGTTTCGCCTTGGCCACTCGCGATGGCAAATAACCAGCAAGGCTGAACAATAAACATTACTTGAAGGAAGTGCCTCCACAATATGATCATCTCTCGGCTGAGCTCATTAAATGAGGCTTCTTCGGTACAGAATAACTCAAAAAAATAATTACACATGCCTAATCTTGCCTACATCAGTATAACGTTACTTATGTCTGTTTTAATATAACCTGCATCGGTTTCAACATTACTTACATCTGTTTAATATAACCTATGTCTGTTTTAATATAAACCACACATATTTCACATGACGTATATATATCCGTTTTAATATCACTTCCATTTCTTCAATATTATCATCATCTGTTTTGAAATCTTCTGCGTCTAATTAATATTTGTTTAATATCTCCTACATCACAGACGTCTACTTAATAATACCTTCATCACCTTAACAGTACCTACATCCGTCTCAACATTACGTACCTTTCTCTTAACATTATCTACGTCTGTCTTAACATTGCCTACGTTTATGTTAATCTGTGCCAACGTTACATGCAAGTTTTCAAATCACAAAATTTTGTAACAAAAAACCTTAGACCTGATGTAAAAATATCGATCTTCAATTGTGAAAACATCGACACATGAAATTGAATTATCGCATATCAGAAAGGGGCAAAAAGTGCGTCGTTTAGTTCAGGGCTTAAGAGTTTCAAGAATAATTCTTTATTGAGAAAAGAGGTTTGTTTTGGATGCACCACTTAAAATATGTGAAGCATTTCTAGAAGTATAGCTATAAAATTGTTTTGTGAGGCTTTAGAGTTCGAGAAGTGTCCTCTTTGAACGACCATACGCACCGCAGCAAGACAGCTTCTCTCAAACACAACAAAACTATAACCATGCTGTTGTCATTTAACAGAATGACTATATTGCTGTGCGTCCTGTTCCTAAACTCATCCAGGTGTACGTGTTTAGCTGACTCAGTATACTCATCTACCTCCATTACTCACAAACCTTCCTTTAATTATCCACTTCGAAACACGACTCCAAATTTCATACAACATCTGCGCCGCAAATCAGTTTCACAAGCTCCCTTCTCGACGCTCATCAGACCCTCGTAAATAAAAATTGCTCGACCACTTCAACTCTACAGCGCTGCGCAGTCCCTAAAATCTTCTATAGAGCAATCTTTCATCGTATTTCGACTCGAATTTCGATACCTGATGGACAAAATTCATCCGATTTTCATTGAGCGCTGGCGGAAGCGGCAGTTTTTTCTCAGGAGAAATGGAAAGAGCTGCTGGTGTTATCCCATAATTGGTTCGATCCGCGAGAATAGCGTTCGAAAAATACCGGCAAATTGGGATGATCATGAGCGAAGTGGTTGAGATTCAGTCAGAAGAGGAGCCTCCTCAGGCTCCTCTTTATCGGGAAATGCTGGGACCGGACGTGCTGTCTGATACACGGCTGCGGGATATAAAATGCAGCTGCTCAAATCGCCCATCCTGCACGGGTCGAGTAATTTACCTGACCTGCTCGTATCCCTGACACTGAGCGTTATGCTGATTGTTCCCTGAACTTATATGTCTGACAAGCCACTGCACATACAACTCATTTCCCAGACAGAGATTCAACCTCAATTAATATCACGACAAAACCAAGCTATAAAACTATGTTGTCCTTTTCAATTTTTAGTGGCTTTTGTTCTACTCCACACATTCTAGTCAATGTCTCCAGAACCGAAACACCTTACGAGCTGATAGGTTGGCACTGCGGAAACGTTCTTTGGCAACTTAGTGAGACACTGATAGCCTTTCCTTCATTATAGGAGAACATATATGGCTGTAAGGTGATTAAATAGATACCCCATCATAGAATTTGAAAACGGTCATCAATTTTCGCTTTTTTATTCCATTTTAATGCGATGTGTAGTGAATGAGCTTAAAATAATTATAATTAGCCTTGAGTTATCCTCTAAACACAGAAGTTTATCTACTCCTCGATTTATTGAAAACAGTAAATTTGACTTTTACAAATAAAGACAAAGAAAAGGAAACGTGGCTTCTTGAGTATGCGGTGACCATAATAGTGTGGAGCGTAGGATAGGTACGCGGTTGAAGAAGTTCCATTAGACGTCCAACACGGTAGCCACTTAATGCGACCGAACAACTGCACTTAGAGCTCAATAAACACCAAAGTTCAACATAATTTTGCTAGAATGTTGAAATTAGAGCACTGAGCAAACAAGGCCGAGTCAACAAACAGCAACTTCCCGGCGTTGCGCAGACGAGAGGCGCAGTCGAGTTTCAGCAGAACTCGGCAGTATCATCCGACTCCGGCTCGAACGTAACCACGCTGTGACCCGCAAGTCCAGCCTTTATTACGACGAAAGAAATGCTCTCATTCATGTCAGATTTAATCAAACATGAGCTTGAAGGTCTTTTGATAACTTCGATTAAGAGCTTCGAGTTCAGAAGGCAAAGTTTTCACAAATGACGAGTAAAGCTACTTCATGAACATAAGCTAACCCTTTATTATACTGACTCTTTATTTCTAAAACACTTCTGCAAAATTATTTTTTACTATCGAGGAACAA
>JACJUY010011790.1:0-24291 GCA_014220935.1 Platorchestia sp. MABIK | reverse complement strand
TCACTGCCACCACATCACCACTACATCACTGCCACCACATCACCACCACATCACCACCACATGACTGACACATCACTGCCACCACATCACCACCACCTCACCACCACATCACTGCCACTACATCACCACCACATCACCACCACATCACCACCACATCACTGCCACATCACTGCCTACCACTCACACTTCGTCTCGGGCTTGAGTGTCGGCACAGCACCAAGTAGCACATCCTTCTGAGGAGCCCTTAGCCCTCGGTGGGAGGGGCGGTGGAGGGGCAGCGGGAGGGACCGACCACCGCTGGAGGAGCTACGCACCTCACCACCTGCCGCAGCAACCACCTGCGAGGGGCACACCAGCTTTTAGTATATTCATTTATCTTATAGCGAATTTTTAGAGGGAAAATTAGATACATACGGGGAATTATTTATATCTAGAAGGAAATTATAATCAGAGGGAAAATTTTATATATTAGAGAAATTTTCCTATTTAGAGGGAAATTTGTAACTCATTTTCAAGTTATGATGAGCGGAGCTAGAGTTGTCATTAATATTTGAAATGAAGTCCTAATCAAACCAACTCGAACTCCTGTTGGTCAAATTTGAGTTCATATCAGTGCAACTGAAGTTAAACGAATGAATTATATTACAATTGAATGCGAGTTTTAGTGCGAGAAATTTTATGTGTTAATAAACTTGAAATACTTTTTTTAATTCTAGCTTCAGGCAACACGGTTTTGATAGAAGCTATTGTAGGGGATCTTGTAACTTAACTCTTCACGTAAAATTAGACTGGCTTAAATTGAATGAACTGAAGTTAGATTAGCTTAAAGTAGTTTAACTTAAATTCGATTATATGCTAGTATCAGCCTCCTTAACCACATCAAAGATGTTTTAAGAGAGGAAGGAGAAAGGGACCATTTAGTAGGACGCTAGGGGAACGCAGAATCTATGCTTTAGATGTGTTCCCACATAAGATCCCCTGCGCATAGAAGTGGTAAGTTGAGAAGAATGCTATAGAACGAGATAAAGGTTTCGTACGAAAGTAATAAGTGTTGACAAACTAGACAGCAGTGAACCGGAAAAGATGGTCCTAAACAATGCAAAAATCTATGCTACGTATTTCAACAAAAATAATGGCCTACCAAACCCTCAGCTAGGGACCTCACATTTTCCCCTTGGAAGTACTAATCTCGTTGCGTGAAATGCGAGCGCTCCTAACTACGAGGACTAGGTGACTGTATACTGTACATGTATAAAGATCTTTGAATCGAGACATTTAAAATTGAAACATTTTCAATTGAGCCAGTTAAAATTGAGACATTTTAAATTGAGACATTTTAAACTGAAACATTTTAAATCGAGACGTTTTAAATTGAGACGATTTAAATCGAGACCTTTTAAATTGAGCCATTTAAAATTGAGACATTTTAAATCGAATTATAGATAAAAGTGCCAATATACACGTCTTAAATCTCATTATTTATTTAGGAAAGTCAATGAATAAAAATTTCTGGAACGTTTCGACCTCCAGGGTCATTATCAACCTGAAAACAAGTCGAAAAAATAGTCCTGACTCAAATATTTTTCACCAATTATGAAAGAAGCATGCAAAAAAAAATCATGATAGAAACTAAATAAAAATGTTCAGTATTAAAATTACGTTAGTAGGAAAGGAAAGGCAGATTGCATATCATTTAAAACAGGTTTTTCTTTCAAAATATGGAGAGATTCTAAAATGCGGAGATTTATTTGGTTTGATGCAGCGGAAATTACTCTAAAATCACCTAATCAAACAGGAATGTCGCACTTCTCTGTATGAGAATAGGATCATTTTTCAATCAGAAAGATAAAACTCCTAAAGGTATGCTCTCATCCGTGATTTACAAATGTAGTTGCGCACAGTGTGCGTCTGAGTACGTGGGCTCGACCACTCGAGCCCTTAGTATTCGTGTTGCAGAGCATGCCGGCAGGAGTTTCAGAACTAATCAGTCACTTTCCACACCTTCCCACTCCTCAGTCCGTTCTCATGGAGAGAAGTGCGACATTCCTGTTAGATTAGGTGATTTTAGAGTAATTTCCGCTGCATCAAACCAAATAAACCTCCGCATTTTAGAATCTCTCCATATTTTGAAAGAAAAACCTGTTTTAAATGATATGCAATCTGCCTTTCCTTTCCTACTAACGTAATTTTAATACTGAACTTATTTATTTAGTTTCTATAATGTTTTTTTATTTCTTCTTTCATAATTGGTGTATAAAATTTGAGTCTGGACTAGTTTTTTCTACTTGTTTTCAGGTTGATAATAACCCTGGAGGTCAAAACGTTCCAGAAATTTTTATTCTTTGACTTTCCTAAATAAAAAATGAGATTTAGGACGTGTATTTTGGTACTTTTCTTTATAATTCGAATATGCAGAAAGCAAACTACGTATATATATCCATATTTTAAATAGAGACATTTCCAATTGAGACATTTTAAATTGAAATATTTTAAATTGAGACCTTTTAAATTGAGACATTTTCAATTGAGCAATTTAAAATTTAGACATTTCAAACTGAAACATTTTAAATTGAGATTTTGGATAAAAGAATGGTTCGTTTTTTAATTCATTTAAACTTACGATCGTTACTGCCAGCAGAATGAAGCACAAAGCTTGCCTCGCCAGACTCATGTTTTCGGTGGAGATGGCGACGCGGAATCCAAATTTCAGTCCTGGGCCAGAAAGTGATGTGTCAGTCACCCAGGGCGTCACAAACCAAGAGTTCAACGCTGCGCATGCGGGCAATTTATACCTCCACGCCGACCTTTGGTGATCACACGTGTGCTACAACTAATGAAGGCGTTGTCACTCAGACAAGCGAAAATTCATGGTGTGGAAGCGCAAATGTTGAAGCTTAACTCCTCAGGGTCAATTGAACTCGCGGTCCATCAATTCTTGCATTCACACTTGTGTGATAAATGCATGGACTTGAAATATGATGAAATTTGAAGGATGTTAAAATTTCTCTTTTGAAAAGTCCGTGCAACAAGTATTTGTTGACTTATTTCGATGCAATACAATATTGTGTTTTTGTTCAATGGCATCGAAACAAAGAAACGTACTGAATCATGGAGTTAGTAACCACATCCATCTCGTGATACGTCGGCCCTACTTGTATTGTGTGTTTTACATCAGAGTTACCGAGCATGCTGCAACATCTCTCAGCTCGCGGTAAAAAAATAATGGAACTCGTAGCGATATTAAAGGGTGCAAAATTCAACTACATTATTTTCAACTAAATTATACAGTCCGACATCTAAATTAAATAGTACGAGCTTCATTTGTGAATTAAAAATTTATACCTATTACTAAATGTAAACTTACTGTGCTATGCAATGAATTACAACTCCTCAACATAGAGACCAGGAGTCATGCATTGGGACCAAATATTCACACAGTTTATATCACCGCAGTGATAAATCTGGCGGTATAAGTCAACTTAAGAGAACTTGCACTGCTAGCGGTACTGCTATGATGGCGTCAAGTGTAAAAAAATCCTACCATAAAGAGAAATGAACTCAAAAATCACGTCATTGGATAGTAATTTGGAGTGCTAAATTAATGGGTGGAGACGAGTAGTGTTCCCGAGCTCCTCTCCAAAGGAAATGGCAATATACGGTGGCGTAAAAAGAGCGCATGGATTTGACTTGTGTAGTATCAGGGGTAGGAGTGGAATGACAGGTTATAATAGTTAAAATTATAATTAACATGTTTTTGTCTAGTTATAATCATAATTAGTGCAATTGTACGATTAAATAGTAATTACAACTTATTTAATTATGCTAGTTATAGTAATAGCTAGTAACATTAGTAATAATACCTATAAGTTTTAATAATAACTTATATAAAGCCAAACACACTAGTTTGAAATCCACTCGTCATTTTTGCGCCATCTTGTAGAATCAGTCCTTTTTCACGCCAACTTGAGAACTTAGGGATCTTCTAAAAATGTCTAACTTCTACAGCTTAGTAAGCATGGCTTATTAGTTGAGTTGTGGGTGAGATTTTACTTTCTAGGTATTAATTTTTTATTGAGACATCTGAGGATGGAGACCGGTGTACCGTGCAACCGACCTTACGAAAGAAACATACATTTTTTCTTATGGTATCACCATACCGTTTTGGGGATGAATATGAATGTGAATGTGAATGAATATGAATGTAAATGTTGAATATGAATGAATATGACTGAATATATGAATGAGTATAAATGAACATGAATGAATGTGAGTGAATATGAATGAATAAGAATTTTGGCGACGAAGATGCTGTCTCGTATTGCCGGCTGTGTGTGTTGTGGAAACAAGACTTTGAAATTTTGCGTCTTTATTTATACTGATATGGAAAATTTGATGCTGATTTTCACCATCATTGGGCAGAAACTGTAGTTGAATTTCAAAATTTGAAAAAGTCTTAATCAAACAATAGCTTTCATGGCAGGCAAGAGTAAACAAAGTTGCTTCACACAAACTGAGTGTGTGTAAATATGCATAAATAAATAAATAAATATGAATGTGTGTAAATATGCGCAGTTTCAGGCACTAGTTTGACGGAGGAGCTATAGACTATTGCTGCTTGTGTGACGTAGTTTCAGTAATTTAGTACGACAGTGCTTATTTAGTGCGAACAGTATTGTTACCTGGAATTCACCAATAATACAAAATTAAAAACGAAGAAAGTGCTAAGCTTGGAATCATATTTCATAAAAGTTTCACAAATTCTGAACTTAAAATAATTACATAGCGTTAGTTATATAAAATCTTCTGAAACCTTTTATAGAACTGACGCTATGTACTTAGTTTAAATTCAGAATTTGCGAAATCTTTGTTAAATATGATTCCTATTCTTAGCGCTTTCTTCGTTTTTAAATTTCTGATGACCTTTTCTTTAAAGAAAAGTGACTTTCCTGAATTCACCAATAGCATTAATCCATCCGTCTGGTGAGCACCAGAAGCATCAAGTCACCTGGTATGCACTCATAGAATCGAGTCATGCAGTTTTGTCTAGGATAAGATCCCGAATTCACCAATATCACAGGAATTCCACCACATTTTCAATAACTTGTTTCTACTTTTCGGAAGCAGTACAAGTTCTGTATCTCGCTGGTAGAGGTTAAGATGAGGCACTAAATTTTCTAAAATCATATGTATTCCACCAATGTTTCAATAACCTGTTTCTTCTTTTTCGATCCACCAAAAAAATTTTACTTTGCAGTTAAAGGAAATTTAGAACCTGCACTTGAAGCAACAAAACCATTACTCTCGCACGGTGGCTACATCAATCCTAGAGAAGAGAACATACCTTCACAACAAACGCCGGTGCTGAATAAAAGAAAGTAAATGTTTCCGATCAAGTGAATGATGCCTGAAACTGGGAGTGTTCTCTGTTATTGATTGGAGGAAATGCCCCTAGCAACATGTGTGGAGCAAGCGTTATCGATTGCTCTATTCTAAAATTGCAATGGCTTTCCTTTTTAGTATTTCTTTAGTTCTGAACTTATGGAATAGGGAATGAACTTCAAGTTAATTTGTTAAGACAGTCTCTTTGTTTTTATTTTATTTTCTACATTGCAAGATCATTTAACAGAACAGTCTCCCTATGCCCTTCAGGATCCAGTATTTCAGTTTCCTGTATCGCCAGACACAGGAATTGAATGCGAGACTTGCGTGTCCAAAGAACAGCGCTTTGAATTTGCTTCACAGAAAAAATGCAAAGAAACTTTGAACATAAAGTTCTACGTCACTGTGATATGGATAAGATTAAATCAATTATTTTCTGAGAGTGCACTTCGAAGGATACAACTGTTGTCTCTATGGGAGTTAGTGCTCTCAAGGAGTAAATGTGAATTGTGATCTGAGATTTAGGTAAGTTTTTTCTTGTATTGAAATAGAATAAAAGATTTGTTTAATTGGTGACCTTTTTTTAAGTTCACTGCTGTTCTGTTTTTCAGCACCTCTGAATTTCGTCTTCAATTTTTCTCACGTTTTATGAACTGCTTTCGTAACTTATGGTTTCTTTGCGCAGGGTATCTTGTGTGGGGAAAAACCTTGTGATTTTGCAATATGAGTTGAGGGATATAGATTAACGTCACTAACTCCTCACTAAATGGTGCTTTCATCCTTCCTCTTTTTGGAACACTTTTGTTGTGGTAGGAAGGCTTAAACCAATTTAAGATCTAATTAAATTTTCTGAGAATGGTAGGATTCTCACATCTTCGATTTGAATTGTTTTTAAATCAACCTCAATAAACCGGTCACGTTGCAATATTCAGGAGTGAGATGGTTTTTTTGTGATTCGTTGCTATGAATTGATCTTTTTAAAAGTGCATTTTTACAGAAGGAATAATTAATACAATAAAACACGTTAGTTTTTTGTTTGTGTAATTGTAAAAGCTAATATACTGTAAATAACAGTTTCATAGTTATGTCTTTTAAAGCAGTTCTGTTGGATGTCACAACTTTTTTTTTCGTTTCTCGGAACGTTGTTTTTTCGTAGAAAAAACTCGATATTAATAATGATATTAATGATTAGTTCTTCCGGTGTTTAAATAAAAATGAATTCATTAAACATTTCTTACTGCAAAAGATCAATCGTTAAAATTCTATACATCTGTCAATCTATTAAATGCAACGTTTCGATGAGAAACTATCATCATCTTCAGGCTGAAAATTCAAGTAAATCATATTTATTATTTAAGTAAATCATATTCATTTAACCAGTACTGAAACTTGGTGCGGCTTTTAATAGCAATTTTAATGCACATTACATTTTCCTGATCTTGACCGTTCGCCGGTAAAGGCAGAAAGTTAAAGCCATCGGGTAATTCAACACCTTCCAAATTGCACATAAGCTCGCCCTCTACATTACCATTTCTAAATCACGACTGGGAATTTTTTGTAAGCAAGTGCAAAACCCAACTGCATTGCGACATCTGGTGACTCATTCTAGTTAGACGATAGAACGACTTCTAGCAATGAGGTCAACTCTGGACCAGTGCACACGACGCACCCTATACGCACACAGACGCTGCAACATACGCACACAGAGTGGAGCAACATTGACGTGGGTGCTGCCCGGAACTCAGGCAAGAGGCGCGTAACAATACCTTCCGGAGCTCCTACTCACAAAAACCAGTGCCACATTATAATGATGCATATTTTAATATACAACAATTTCCCTTCCTTTAGATGAATATATGACAAAAAGAATGAAGAACTCAACAATCTATTCGCATCACTGGTTTAGTAATTCTACCTGATTTACGAGGTTCATTTTCTACAGGTGACCTGCCAACAGGCTGCAAAGCAGGAGGCTCAGCAGCCTTACTACTGATAGATCCCAAATTACCTGAAGAATGAAGAAGCTGATTACAATGTCTCTTCCAGATTACATTTAATGATGAGATTTGAACCTGAAAGATTTAACAGCCACTTTACTAACAATAATTCCTTTCAGCCACTTGGGACCATTTTTAAAATTCAGAGCAAGAACATGATCACCGACATCAAATTGAGTTACATACATAGGCTTAGACCTGGACACAGAATATTTAGGATTAACTCTATCTCTGGAAGTAACAAATTTACGATTGTTGAGCGCAACAGAGAGAGCAATTTTTCTGGCACTATGAGGAATACAATGTGATTGAAATAACGCTTTTGCTAAATGGGATTTGAACGATTCGGGAGAAGAGAGTTTTTTCATAGGTCTTTGATGACCCTTGCCCCCCTTCTCAGCTTGACAATTGCTGGCTGGAGAATAAGGCGGAGATGTGAGGTGCTCAATATCATTAGAAATTAGAAAATATTTAAAGTCGTGAGCTGAAAAGTTAGAAGCATTATGATTTACGAGCACATCACACAATCCGTTTCTGCTGAAAATCCTTCTCAAAGCATCAATAGTATCTGACATGCTCGTGGATGGTACAATTTCTCATTCTATATATTTAGACAATGCATCTACAGCAATGAAAACAATTTTATTCTCTTAGAAAAAGTGATCAACATGAGTACGTTCAAAAGGACGAGAAGGAGTATGCCATTCTACATTTTTAGACTTAAATTTTGCCCGATTTAATTGATAGTGAGAGCAACATTTTACGATGTCTTCAATAGTTTTATCCATTCCGGGAAGCCAAATAACAGATCTGGCCAACGACTTCATGCCACAATTGCCAGGATGTCCATCATGAAATGTTTCAAGAACTAAACTACGTAATGACTTGGATATTAAAACCCTTTCTTTATAAAGTATACAACCTTTCATGATGGTCATTTGAGGTAGCAGGTTCTTAAATTTAGTCAAATTAGGATTAGGTTTAGGAGGCTTGCCTAACTTTATGTATTGTTTGAGTTGACATAGTTCACTATCCACGTCAGTATGAGTTTTTATATTTTTACACGTAATAGGAGTTTTATCGAGAGAGTTCATTGCAAAGATCAGTTCGTACGGTTCTAGTTATGTTACAGTTGGGGGTAGAGGGAGCCTACTAAGACAGTCGCTATTTACATTACATTAACCTTTCGAATAGCTGAAAACATAGTCAAACTGGGAAAGTTTGAGAGCCCATCTATGAATACGAGAGGAACAATAATATTGAGAGGTGCGCCTTCGTTATGGGCAAAAAGTTTACAAAGAGTTTTTGATAGTTATGAACAAGGAACTTAGCACCAAAAAGAAATTTGTTAAATTTTTAGACGCCATATACAACACTAAGGCTCTCTCTTTCGATATTAGAATAGTTTCTCTCTCCATTATTTAAAGATCTTGGGGCAAATTGAACAGGACACCAATCATGAGAAGAATCAACGCGTTGCATAAGTACGGCAGCAACTCCATAGCCAGAACTATCCGTTTCAAGAAGAGTTTCATGTTTGGGATCAAACAATTTTAGAGGTTTAAATATCCTTGATTATATGGACACTTTTATCCTGTTCTGGAGTTCACTGGAAAGGTACAGCTTTCTTTAGTAGCAAATACAGAGGATGCATGACATGAGAAAAGTGAGGTACAAAACGACCATAGAAATTACACAATCCAATGAATGCTTGCAACTGTTCGAGGGTTTTAAGAACAGGAGTATTGAGAATTGCATCTACTTTCTCAGAATTAGGGTGAACACCTTTGTTATCGAAAACGTACCCTAGATAAGACACATGATCAGTTAGAGAGGCACATTTAGAGAGATTTGGGCGAATTCCAGCATTTTCAAGGACAGACAAGACTTTGTCAAGAACTTCCAAATGAGAATCATAAGAAGAGGTAAAAATGAGTAGATCATCCTGGTACACAATGATATTATCGATGCCAGAAAGAGTTTTATTCATGAACGCTTGAAAAATGCCGGGACTTGCACGCAAACCATAAGGTAAGTAATTGTACATAAATAGATCTTCAGACGTGTTAATAGTCGTAAACTTTGTTGATTCTTCATCCAAAGAAATTTGCAGAAACGCATTTGACAAATCAATTTTGGAGGAAAAACTTTCCGTCGCCAACTTGAGAAAAACATCATCAATAATAGGTAGGACAGATTGAGCGGGATCCAACGGTTAATGAAGGCTGAAAAATTCTCCACAGATTCCTACACTGCCGTCAGACTTTAAAACATTAACGGTAGAAGATGCCCAGTGGCTATCATACAATTTAGAAATTTTACCCATACTCTGCAAGTGCTCCAGTTCAGTTTTGGCAGAGTCTTTTAGTCTTACAGGAACAGGGCGTGCTTTACAAAATTCAGGAACAGAATTAGGCAACACATCAAGATGAACGGTATCTTTAACGTTAGACTGTGAATCTGATGACAAGTAAGAATCATATTTCGAAGAGAAGCTTCTCGGTTAACTATGAGAATCTATTTTGTTTATAGTGTCGCATTGATCAGGGATGACAACATTTACGAACAAATATTTCGACCAAGTGAGTTGATTCTGTAATGAGAAACTTATGATTAAAACTAACGTCTTTGTAACTAATGATTACGGAAGATTGACCACGCAAATTTACAGAGCCACCACTGTTTCCGAGCACTTTACTACACGTAGGATTTACGTATAACAGAACCAACAGTAAGTGCATCACTTCTACGTATACTCGTGACTGCACTGCCATTGTCAAACAGAAATTCAATAGGTATACCATTTAAATTGCATTTCAATATCATAGGCTCTTTAGGAACGGGAATTACAGTGGTGTTCATTCTAAAAAATGAGAATCATTCAAGTCATTTTTATGTGCATCAGAGAAATTATGAACAGAGTTACCGTCACAAGTATCGTTCCTGGGATTCTGTAGAGTGAACTCGTTTCTTCGATGTAGAGACTCGCGCGAACGCTGCAAGCCGCACGTTGCCAAATCTTCTCTTCCGACGTTGCCATGACAACCGCACCGTTCAGGCTGCACCATGTAAGCGCGGGCTGTGCGAAATTCTCCACGTGTAGGTTTTCCACGTTTAAGCTCAACCGGAGGACACCGTGCTGCAGTCGTAGATTTGCAAACTTTAGAAATGTGGCCTGATTTCCCACATGTATTACACTTAAATTTCAAAATATAGCAATTCTTTACAAGATGCTTCTGCTTAGCGCCGCAACGTATGTCTAGGTAGTCCGGCTATAATTTTTCTGTCGTAAAAAACGATGAAGGCAAATCCCCACGAATAATATATCGTGAACATCGGAACATAACTGTTCGATGAGTTTCGCATGTTCAACACACTCGTTGAAATATTTTCGGTCACACTTTTGTAGAACTGCACTGAGAATTTGCGATGAACGTAGACCAGCAGTGAAAACATCTCTCAAGAGACAATCACGACAGCAATTATCGTAGTTGCACGCAGATGCTAAGTGATTTGAAATTTTAGCATAACTTTCTATGAATTCATTAAGACCTTGCTTTTTGTTTAGAAATGTAACAGACGTGCCGACGATCGATTTCTTGATTTCAAATTGTTGCATTAATTTTTCTTCTAGTTCATCATACGTAGCATCAGTGAGTAATGTAGGTTTAATTCTTCGTTGTAGATCAGTAATGATATTTACAGGCAAAGCTTTGACTAAAATGCTAGCTTTCTTACCGCCATTGTTTCCTGCCTTCTGAAGAAAGTCTGCACACTACACTTTTAATCTTTGTAAGAATTCACACACTGTTTCCACCTCAACGTCGGATGGAGGACAGCTAACTGTAGAACACGCCATTTTGGTTTCAGAGCACTTTTAAAGTTCAAATTCAAGTGGGAGATTCGAAATCTTTGTCGCCAAATATATTGTGTAGTTTATTTCCTACACAAGTAAAGGTTTATTTAGCGGTAGCTGCAAACTGCAGTTTCAGTAGCTTTAGACTACTGAGGCAGGAGTAAGGAAACTCTGGTAAGCACGTATAAGTATACTCGGCGGCTTTCGGTTACAGACTGCCCCTCTAACATGCCGTGGCGGGAACTCAGGCGATTAAGAGGCGCGTAACAATATCCTCCAGAAGAGGCGCGCAACAATAGCCTCCGGAAGAGGTGCGTAACAATAGCTTCCGGAGCTCTTACTCACAAAACTAGTGCCACATAATAACGACAAATATTTTAATTTACAACAACCTGTTTGTATAGGGCCTGGTGAGTGCGGTACCTCGTTGAGCACGCTTCCATATTGGTTTGTGGTTAGGTGGCGCCTCGAAGCTCGCAGCTGCGTGGGGTTGCGCCTCAAACCCTGCCGCTGCGTGGGGTGGCGCTTCGAAGCCCGCGGTTGTGCGGGGTGGTACCTCGAAGCGTGTGTGGTGGGGCACAAGCGTACGGCTTGTTGAGATCACCACGAAATACTGACTAGGGGATAAACTTCAGCAATTATCGGGAAATAAGGGGCTTATAGACCAGGACCGAGCTTTGCTATAATGATTGCAACGGGTAGACGAGAAAGTGAGTTTAGCCCAATTAAATTTAAATCAGCTCGGCCTACAGATCTGGGTCTGACTGACTGCATGATTTGATGGCTAACACAGCTCGAAAATTGTCACAAATACCACTGATCAATAAAGCTGGGCGTTATCGCGATAATTTATCGAGATAGTTTATCGCGATAACGATTTCGGGTTATCGGTTATCCGATAATTTTTTTTCCCGAGTTATCGATTTATCGGTATCGCCGATCCTTTTGGTTCCAAACTCTCGATAATCGATAATTTCAGTTTTTCCCGCTGGGATTCGACATGACGGGGCGGGACGAGTTCGGGACAGGAGCAATACGTGTAGGATGTACGTGTTATGGTGTAATAAGGTTGGCCTCTTTTATGGTCGTTTTGATCAAAAGTGTGGCCTCATGTGGACTGGGACATCTGGCAACCCTGTGGGTGAGACCGTGACGACACGTATTAAGTTCATATTTAGCTCCTCTGATCGTTGGATGTGCATATAAGTCCGTCTTGTTTCAGGTCAAACTTGCATTATATTAATTAAGTGCTAATATGAGTGATGTAGAGGACTTAGTGACAGTTATTTTACTTTAAATCTCAGTTTTTATTAGTAGACAGGATAAACATTTATTATTTTTTTTTAAAGTTTTCAAAGACTTCTATTTTTTTCTAAAATTTTTCTGTTTTCTAAGATAAAGAATAAAAAAAAATGTCGATTTGTTTTTTATATAAAATACCAATATCGTTATCGCTAGCATCGGAATTTTGGATTTATCGATTTATCGGTTATCGATAATTTAATTTTTCCCCAATTATCGATTATCGGTTATCGCCCATAAGGTTTTCGTTATCGATTTATCGGTTATCGCGATAACGTTTTTTCGTTATCGTGCCCACCACTGCAGTGGTCACTCAACCCAAGTTGCCGAGACTCACTGGCGTCACCCTGCATGATTTACACCAGCCCATCTATCCTGAAGATTCCCGTGCCGGCAGGACTCGCTGGCCTCCTGCAGAATAAACCTGGCTGAGTGAATTGACTCTAGTTTGTTTTAATTTCCTGGCACACTCTCAGACGAAGGGTGGCAAATAGTAGAAGATGGTGGTACCTCACCTCTTAAGATGCAACCAGACAACTTCACAGGTACGTCAGTGACTGTATAATATTCATCACACCAGTTCTGATTCAAATAATGTGCTGTATGCTCCTACGAGATGTCGCTGCAGAGGCTTGGCGCCAGTCGCTGCCTGTGTGAGGGGGTAGTTGGCAAGTAGCTGTGTTCGTAAGAGGTTCGTCACATCCGTTATCTGTGAATTGTCCTCCGAGTGTTAACTGGCAGTTGGACTGCTTCAGTGTTAGCTTGTGTAACTGTAGATCAGTCGGAGCCTTGTGCGGAGAGTGGTTCAAGGGTTAGGCTCGAGGCAAAGCAGCGGTGGTTGTGAGGGGATTTGGAGGAGACCACGAAGTAGCGAGGCTGCGGATGCAGCTTGGCAGCACGAAGCACTCTCTCATTCGAGCAGCTAGCCTGTGTGCGCTTATGAGGTGAGCCGGCGCGCGTGTAGCTGGACAACGTTTTCGTGCATGGTATTATTTTGTTTTTCGACCACAATAAAAAAAACACTACTTCCTTGACTAATTTTCACTCTCCCTAATAAACATAAACGGAAATATGTTGCTGAAATTGATTTAAAAAACAGACATTTACTCCAAGTTTAATGTTCTAAGTTGAATATGATCGTTCGTTTTTTTCTAAGGAAGGCAGTCAACTTCAAAATTGAAGGGTGAAAAGTTTTAGGCCGCCTTCACACGGAGACCAAATGGTAACGTTTCGCCATAAGCATCTACAGTCAGAGGCACCAATCGGTCTGTCCAGCGCCACGAAACCGTCAAATTTCAGCCTTAGTTTGACACCAGCTTAGTCATACCATGATTCCCAGTTCTGAAATTATGGGATGACTAAGCTGGTCTCAAACTAAGGCTGAAATCTGACGGTTTCGTGGCTCTGGACAGACCGATAGGTGCTGCCGACTGTAGACCATTGTGACGAAACGTTACCATTTGGTCTCCGTGTGACGGCGGCCTCAATGGGTTACTTGCAATGGATTAAAAATGCAAGTCAACTAAGGCTTTCCACCCTTCAATTTGCGACTCAACTAATGTTTGCCGACGGTATAGGGGTCAACGACTGGACCCAGGTGGATATATGGAAACAGATTCGAGAAGATATGTCCATCAGTGCGTTGTGTCATTAACTCTACAACATTAGTAAGCCCAATTTCAAACAATTTAAAATATTTAATTCTACAAGAAATACATCAGATGAATCATCACTTAAAATTATCCTAATGGACCGAGTGAGATTTAACTTTTTGTAGGCACGTTTAAGTTCATTGACTTTTTTTGACATCCTTTGAAAACCTTGCACTTCGATAACTATTTTCAATTTGTGCTAGAACACTCAATTTAAAAGTGCACTAGAATTTATTATAATGAAGTATTTTTTTTCAACGTGAGACAAGAAAAACTGAAAAAGAAATTGGAAATTGAATTCTACAGATTTCTCAATAAAAAGGTTTTTAATTGATTGCCAGATCATAAAAAGGAGAACAATGGCGGTGTCAGGGATTAATTATATTACAGTAATAAGAGAAAAATTAAAAACACAGAACAAAATTGAAAGTTTGAAGACTAAGAGTTTACAAATACAGTACTCTAAATACTACTGGAGAATGCACACTTATTTGATTAATATCGGTTTCGGTAGGAAATGATTTGGTAAAGTTATTGAATGTTTTGAATTTTTTTTATGGATGTTAAAAACCCTGAGTTCCAAGCTGTTATATCTCAGGATGTGCATCGTAAAGGAGGCACAGCCGGTTGTCTTTGTCTCGCTGGGTTTCGCATGTCTCGGAACCGGAAGTGTCATAAACGGCCGGAACTGACCGACAGAAGTCCTTTAAGGCACCTTGCCTCTACGACCTTTACAACTACCGGAAAGTCCTTGTTTGACTTCCGGGCACGACTGGTTTTAAGGAAGGTCTGTCACCGATCTAAGCAGTACATTATTACGAGCGTTACAGTGCGTTTACTTTCCCTTGCTCCTTGAAAGTTTACGGCTTCAGATACTGTAGTTCCAACTACTTCTAAATAAACTTCATGTTGTGCTCAAAGTAACGACACAACATATTTGGCGACGAGGCTTCGAATCTCCGAAGTGAATTTGAACTTTACAAGTGCTCTGAAACCAAGATGGAGTATTCTACATTTAGCTGTCCTCCATTCGACGTTGAAGGGAAAACAGTGTGTGAATTTCTACAACGTTTAAACGTACAGAGTGCAGACGCTCTTCAGAAGGCGAGAAACAATCGCAGTAAGAAAGCTAGCATTTTAGTTAAAGTTTTGCCTGTAAACATCAATACTGATATACAACGAAGAATTAAACCTACGTTACTCATTGAGGCTACGTATGATGAACTAGAAGAAAAGTTAATCCAGCAATTTGAAATCAAGAAATCCTTTGTGGGTGCATCTGTTACATTTCTTAATAGAAAGCAAGGTGTTAATGAATCCGTAGAAAGTTTTGCTACAACGTTAAATAACTTAGCATCTGCGTGCAACTACATAAATTGCTGTCGTGATCGTCTCTTGAGAGATGCTTTCGTCGCTGGTCTTCGTTCATCGCAAATTCTCAGTGCAGTTCTGTGGTGCCTAGTAAAATTTTAAATAAATTTTAATTATTTATGTATTAAAACTAAAGTGTCGGTTGCGATTCAAAACCTCATTTTATTGACATAAAAAAATCACATCTTGCACGAGCGGCTAACGCATTGATATACTGACGGCTTTTTGGCAACATCCAGCCAAGGCCGATCGGTAAGCTGTAGACACCAGCCTATTTCACTACCAGCACAGGTACGATGCAGACGTACTGTGTTCTCCTCGATACAACCGTCTGGGGTGAGTGTCTACTTAATTAGTTGCTAACTGTGCCAAGTTCTACGTTTTAGATATATAAGCTGTACCTAGTTTTTTGTTTACTTTTTACCACGCTTTTGCTATCATGTGTGTAGAAGTGAGTAACGAATGTAATTGACTCTTATTATGTGTAATATAGCGGGAAGAGTAAGTTCTAGTTAGACATACCAAAAGTTGGCAACGCTCGTGAGAGCAACAATAGCAGTAGTTTTCTAATGGTCTCAGGTCCGACAACAGTAGATGTTGGCTGAGTGTGTATATAAATTACCTAATGTGGCTAAGTATCTAACATACTTTTTCTAAACTAACTACTACTACTACTACTTAAATCTATTCTATTCTTTTCTATATATTCCCACCTATCTCCGCTATACTCTTGCTGGCCACATGTCTGGTAGTTGAGTATTTTAGTTGTAAGGTATCTAAGAGGTGAGTGCATTATTTACCTGATGTGATTGATGTGTCATTGCATTTGTCTATTGATGTGCTATTTGTGT
This sequence comes from Platorchestia sp. MABIK, assembly GCA_014220935.1. Lineage (NCBI taxonomy): Eukaryota > Metazoa > Arthropoda > Malacostraca > Amphipoda > Talitridae > Platorchestia > Platorchestia sp. MABIK. The sequence goes on along the minus strand of JACJUY010011790.1, from coordinate 7,883 downwards.
ATTGATGAGGTGTAATAATATTATCTCTGTCTTGATACATAATAATAAATTGGCGACGAGATTTAGGTAGAACCACTGGGAGTGACTAAGTAGTAGTGACTAGTGAGGGAACCTAGAATTTGCCTAGTGAATTTTTGTTGTTGTTTCTGCTCACTGGTGTTGCACCACCTAAGAAAATTCAATTATGCCTTTGATAGGTTCAGTGGGAGAGTTTAATCCCTTAGAAGAAGAGTTTGTGGACTATGAGGTTAGGTTGCACTGCTACTTCTTAATTAACAAAATAGGGGATAGTGAAAAAGCCCCCTCACTAATTTCTCTAGTGGGTCCAAGAATTGCTAGGCTGATAAAGGACCTCGTGTCTCCTAAAAGTACCTTAGAAGCTACTTATGCTGAGATGGTTGAAGCGTCAAAGTGGCATTTTAAGCCCACACGCAACCAGATTTTCGAGAGGTTTCGGTTCCATAAGTGGAACCAGAAACAAGGAGAAAGCATCGCTGATTTTGTTGCTAGCTTGAAGGCCCTTTCACATACCTGTAATTTCAAACAGGAAGTGCTAGAAGAGACTCTGCTGGACAGATTCATATTGGGTGTCTCCTGAATGGAATTCAAAATTGTTTGCTGAATGAAGCTGGCCTGACATGGCAAAAGGCCATGGATCTAGCTACTGCGAAAGAAACCACACTGAAAGAAACAGTGGGGTTGAGGCAACCTAATGCAATTTTGAATGTAGGTCAGACTAGAGTTCAGCAAACTGCTTACAGGCCTCAGGGCAAGACTCAGGCACAAGCTAGCCCCAAATCAGCATGCAGCGGCTGTGGTGGATTGCCCCTATAAAGACAGTAATTGTCATGGTTGTGGCCAAAAAGGTCATCTAAAAAAATGTTGTTATAAACTATAAGGGCAGAAATCTGCCAAAGGCAACAAAAGTAATTTTGTGCATGCTATGCATGAAAAATGGGGGAGGGAACACCACCCTAACCCTACTGGAACTAGCAATGTAACCAGTGCAGACTACCCAGTCCCCAATCATAGTTGTTATGGGGAAATATTTTCATTAGCCGAAGAAATTAAACCCCCAATCGAAATAAAATTGTTACTAAATTGTGTGCCATTAGAGATGGAGGTAGATACAGGTGCTACCAGGTCTATCCTTTCAATGGCCACCTACTCTACAATACCAACTAAGACAAGACCCGAGCTGAGACCTTCTGATGTTCAGCTTAGGACTTATGGGGGAGCTGAACTAGTAGTTTGTGGAGAGATTAGGGCTAGCATCCAGCGTGAAGCTAGTGGTAGGGCTCCACAGCTAGCAACTATTGTAGCTGTAGACAGGGAGGGGCCAGCCTTGCTGGGTAGGGACCTGATTAATTCCCTAGGATTAACTATAGTTGCTAATAGGGTACATAAGTTGGTTACCCAGACAGAAGGGCTAGTACAAAAATTTTCCAACCTTTTTCAACCAGGTCTAGGTTGCTTTAAGGGCAGGAAGTTCAAAATAGAGATTGATCCCTCTGTAAGACCTAAGTTTTGCAAAGCCAGGAATGTGCCTTACTCACTCAGACTAAGGTGGAGGCAGAACTAGATAGACTGGTACAGGGAGGTATTCTCACCCCTGTACAGTACTCTAGATGGGCAGCGGCTATTGTTCCCGTACTCAAGGCTGATCAAAGCATCCGAATCTGTGGTGACTACAAATTGACGGTGAATCACGCCACTAGGCTGGATACCTACCCTATATCCAGAGTGGAAGATTTATTTAGCAGGTTAGCAGGAGGAGTTATATACTCCAAGCTAGATATGTCTCAGGCATACGCTCAACTACCCTTGGATGACGACTCCAAAGAACTAACGGTAATAAACACCCACAAGGGTTTATTTGCCGATAACCGTCTCAGTTTCGGAATTGCTTCCGCTCCCGGGATCTTTCAGCGTGCCATGGAAGGCCTATTGCAGGGCCTCCCAGGAGTGTTCTGCTATCTGGATGACATCCTGGTGAGTGCCACTAATGAGCAAGAGCACACCAAGCGTCTCCATCAAGTCTTATCTAAGCTACAGGAGGCAAGGCTAAAACTAAAAATGGATAAATGCCAAATTGGAGTGCCACAGGTATCCTACCTTGGGTACCAAATCGACAAGGATTGATTGCACCCCACTGCAGAGAAGGTAGCAGCAATCCAGAATGCGCCAGCTCCTACAAATGTGACTCAACTGAGAAGGGCTCCTTGGGTTCCTAAATTTCTACAGGAAATTTCTAAAATCATCTGCAACTATGCTGGAGCCACTAAATACCTTATTGAGGGATAAAACCCCTTGTAAATGGGATGCAAGTCAGGAGAGAGCATTCCAGAAATCTGAACAAGCACTTCTAGACTCCCAGACCTTGATTCATTTTGACCATAACCTACCCATAGTGGTAGTGGCTGACAGTAGTGCTTATGGTGTGGGAGCAGTGCTGTGTCACCTTATTGATGGAATTGAACGCCCCGCCTATTTTGCCTCCCGAACCCTAACAGCAACTGAGCGTAACTACTCCCAGATTGAGAAAGAAGCTCTGACTATGGTTTTTGCACTCAGGAAATTCCATTGCTACCTTTGGGGACAGGACTTCACTGTGGTCACCGACCACAAACCTTTGTTAGGACTATTTGATCCGGGTAGAAGCATTCCTCCGATGGCATCCGGGCGCATTCAGAGGTGGGCTCTTCTGCTGCAATCCTACAAGTTCACCTTGCGTCACCGGTCTGGCGTGCTGTTGGGCACGGCTGATGCTCTCAGTCGTCTACCTTTGACAACTCCCGAGGAAGCCACTCCCATTCCAGCTGAATGGACATCCCTAGTAAACTTCCCTGAGTCAGCTCCGGTCACCAGCACCCACATCCGCGACGGCACCCTAAGGGACCCAGTATTTTCGAAGGTATACAAATACTGCCAGGCAGGCTGGCCTTCGACGGTAATCGGGGACCCCGATCTCGCTCCGTACACTAGGAGGAGAGACGAATTGTCCACACAAAATAGCTGTGTGCTCTGGGGAGCAAGAATAATTGTGCCTCAAGCCCTCAGACAAGCTATTGGGGATAAACTTCACTCTGGCCATGCAGGATCATGCTGGATGAAGGAACTAGCTCGCAGTTATGTATGGTGGCCCCTTCTGGATAAAGATCTAGAAGAAACGACTAAGTCATGCAGCGAGTGCCTGAGCACTCGAGCCGCACCGACGAAAGCGGAACTCCATCCGTGGGAATGACCGGCGAAGCCTTGGCATCGCATACACATCGACTACGCGGTCCCAATGGATGGAAAATATTATCTAGTGATCGTGGACGTACACTCAAAGTGGGTGGAAATTTTTCCCACAACTAATACAACCTCTAGCGAAACGATCTCGTGCCTGAAACTCACTTTTGCAACATTTGGATTTCGGGAACCAATTGTTTCGGACAACGCAACCTGTTCCACCTCGGCTGAATTCCAAGAATTCGTAAAGGCATGTGGTATGCGGCATATTACAAGCGCACCATATCATCCTTCAACTAATGGACAAGCAGAGCGTATGGTACAAACGTTCAAGAAGAATATACGGAAGTCAACGGAACCCCTACGCCTAGCACTAGACAGGTTTCTGTTCAACTATCGGCTAACACCCCACTCGACAACAGGTGTTACGCCTGCCGAGCTGATGCTAGGCAAGAAAGTTCGCTCCCGTCTTGATCTACTTTGGCCGTCAAAAGCAATCGCGTCCAAGGTCGCTCAACGCCAGGACGCTCAGAAAAGATACCACTCAGGGTCTCGCGCGGTTGACATTCCACCTGAGTCACCTGTGATGGTCCGTCAATACACGCCGGGTCACCCAAAATGAACTCCTGCTACCACTGAGAAAACGGGCCCGGTATCCTACAAGTGCCAATTGAAGGGGGGAGAGGTCGTTCGTCGACACCAGGACCAAGTTATTACCTGCTCGAACACCATCCCTGAACCTTTGGAACAACCTACTGAGGAAACCGTTGTGTTTCCACAACCTGCTCAAAATCCATACCCGCCACTTTCGACTAATGAACCTGACGCAGAATTACCTGACTACTCGATTCCCACCCAGGAGGCCATGTTGCACGAGCCTCCAAGTGCTAGCATCTCACGCAGGTCCAACCGGGCTCGGAAGCCTGTGGTGAGATTAGACCTTTAGGATTGACTAGGTACAATAAGGGGGTAGGGTTACAGAGGGGGGTTTCTAATTAAGGAGGGAGGGGTGTAACATAGCGGGAAGTGTAAGTTCTAGTTAGACATACCAAAAGTTGGCAACGCTCGTGAGAGCAACAATAGCAGTAGTCTTCTATTGGTCTCAGGTCCAACTACAGTAGATGTTGGCTGAGTGTGTAAATAAATTACCTAATGTGGCTAAGTATATAACATACTTATTTCTAAACTAACTACAACTACTACTTAAATCTATTCTATTCTTTTCTATATATTCCCACCTATCTCCACTCTACTCTTGCTGGCCACATGTCTGGTAGTTGAGTATTTTAGTTGTAAGGTATGTAAGAGGTGAGTGCATTATTTACCTGATGTTATGTGTCATTGCATTTGTCTATTGATGTGCTATTTGTGTATTGATGAGGTGTAATAATATTATCTCTGTCTTGATACATAATAGTATGCAAATGATAGTCAATGAGTTGATAACTTTGATTTCGGGACTAAGTCCTTAACGCGTACTTAGTCACACTGAACATTTGTTATAGTTAGTTGTTCGTTAATTAAGACATATTCAAAAGTACCTCGTTTACGACTGTCATTTCTGCTTCGATTAATAGACCTGGTCATTTATTCACAGAAATCCATTAATATTTTGGGCGAGTTAAACTAATCACTTTCAATTCCTTTTTATGAAATTGCGTATTTTTGTTTGCATACTTTTATACTATTAATTTCTTGGGTCCTTCGTCAGATCGCCGCTACTTCTTTTGTATTACATCATCGTGTCCTATTCTTAACACAACATATTACTTACCCACTGATTAAATAAACCGACTTAAAACCCTTTTCTAATTTGTCCTATTTTACTAATTAAACCGTTAGATGTGTAGAGGGATAACAAAAACCATCCAATCCCTTCAGTTCTACAGAAGTGTGACGGAAAATCTTTCAACGAGTGTGTTGAACATGCAAAACTCATCGAACAGTTAAGTTCCGATGCTCAAGATATTATTCGTGAGGATTCATCTTCATCGTTTTTCACAACAGAAAAATTACAGCCGAACTACATATGCATCCGTTGCGGAGCTAAGCAAAAGCATCTCGCGAAGAATTGCTATGCTTTGAAACTGAAGTGTAATACATGGAAGACAGGCCACATTTCTGAAGTTTGCAAATCTACGACTGCAGCACGGCCTCCTCCGGCTGAGCTTACACGGGGAGGACCTGCAGGACCTACACGGCCCTGTACTGACATGGTGCAGCCGGAACAGTGCGGTTGTCACGGAAACGTCGGAAGAGAAGCCTTTTCAATGCAGAGTTCGCGTGAGCCTCTACAGAGGAAGAACGAAGCTATTCTACAAAAGCCTAGGAACGATACTTGTGACGGTAACTCTGTTCATAATTTCTCTGATTTACAAACTAATTACGCGTTATTTCAATCACATTGTATTCCTCATAGTGTCACAAAAATTGTTCCCTCTGTTGCGCTCAACAATCGTGGATTTTTTACCTCTAGAGATAGAGTTCATCCTAAATATTCTGTGTCCAGGTCTAAGCCTATGAATGAAACTCAATTTGATGTCGGTGATCATGTTCTTGCTCTGAATTTAAGAAATGATCCCAAGTGGCTGAAGGGAATTATTGTTGGTAAAGTTGCTATTAATATCTTTCATGTTCAAATCTTAGCATTAAATGTAATCTGGAATAGACATTCAAATCAGCGACTTCTTTCTTCTAGTAATATGGGATCTTTCAGTAGCAAGGCGGCTGAGCCTTCTACTTTGCAGCCTGTTAGCAGTTCCCTTGTTCAAAATGAACCACGTAGATCAGGTAGAATAACTACACTTGTAACGCAAATGGGTTGTTGAGTTCTGCCTTACGTTTGTCATATATTCATCTAAAGGGAGGGAAATTGTTATATATCAGGATGTGCATCGTAAAGGAGGTACAGCCGGATGTCTTTATCTCGCTGGGTTTCGCATGTCCCGGAGCCGGAAGTGTCATAAACGGCCGGAACTGACCAACAGAAGTCCTCTATGGCACCTTGCCTTTACGACCTTTACAACCACCGGAAAGTCCTTGTTTGACTTCCGGTCACGACTAGTTTTAAGGAAGGTCCGTCACCGATCTAAGCAGTACATTATTAGGAGCGTTACAGTACGTTTACTTTCCCTTGCTTCTTGGAAGTTTACGGCTTCAGATACTGTAGTTCCAACTACTTCTAAATGAACTTCATGTTGTGCTTAAAGTAACGACGCAATACAAGCCTTAATTTTATTGATGTAAAAAGCAACATTCAAAGCACTTTTTATTTTAGTGGGAGAGCAGGAATTTACTTCAGTTTCTGTTACAAAATGGTAAAAGCCATTCTAAAAAGTTATTCTTTGTTTGTGCTCATAATTGCCATCACCACTCAAAGTTTTATACATGAAGATCAACAGAGATAACTGATAGAGGTTGTGAGAAAAAATGTGTTTTTTATCGTTTGTGAAATAATTGAATTGATTTATCAAATCTGCTAAAATGTATGATTTGTTTGTTTAAAGTTCTTCCCTTATGATAGCTATTGACCAAGATTCCTTTCGAGTTTACCTCTATGTTGTGCAACATACAAATTGCTGACTGGCTTTTCAAGTAGCTGAGACCGATGGTGATGACACTGTCACAGATCATATACTTATGTAAGTGTTCTGTGGCACTGTCCTTTCATGCGGAAGGCTGCGATTACGAACCACGGTTACGAAGTTACGAACCCAGTTCAAGAATGCCAGGTACGATACGACGATCGGAAGGAAAACGCTGGAGACGGAGCTCTGTGCATCGGATACTCGAATAAGTATTTGAATTTATCAACTCAATTATATTTGTGTGTTTGTGTGGTGTTGGAGTTTAATTACTTTGGTGAGGCTTTGGCTTGTATTTGCCGGCCTCATGATGAGCTCAAAACGAGCAAAACACAAAATGAAGGAAGGACCCTTTGCAAAGTCACCTGCCCCGTACTCAAGGCCAAATAAAGCACAAAACCATGCAATTGCTAAACCTTTAAAACAGCCTTCTGTTTCTAAAGGTGAAGAAGCTACTAAAGCTTCCACTTCTGATATGCAAGTGGAAGTTATGGAAGCTCAAAAAGAAAGCTTTCAAACAAACTTGAATGACACTTCAGACCCTGCCCAAACTGGTGCTAAGCGTCCTAGAAGCTCATCACAGTCTTCACTACTGTCAAATATATCTCTCAATTCAGACCCAAACTTTGCTGGATTCCAAACCTGCCAGCTAGAAACAAACAACTCTGATGTGACAACCATTGAAAACAATTTTGATGATACTTTGCCATCATACCAGCCTCAATCAACAGACAATCAAGCACACAATGAGGGTGCCCCAGTACTTCTCATAGAACCCACAGAAAATAATAGCAATGCTAATAAGTTCCTGTCAAATGAATTTCAACTTTCAAAACTTCTTGCCAACTTTCCTTTTGGAACTGCAGGAATTATCAACATCCATAAAAACTTCAAACGAAATATCTTGGTACTCTAAATGTCTTCCTCAGATGTGCCAAAAATATCCTCACTGCTAAAAATATCAGAATTAGGCCCCTGGCTGATACACTGTTGCTTACCTGCAAACCAGTCTCAATCCATCGGTGTCATAGGACCATTTGGGACTGATACGCTGGATTTGGAAAT
>JACJUY010011788.1:9664-21921 GCA_014220935.1 Platorchestia sp. MABIK | reverse complement strand
GGGGAGCACTATGCAGGTCACACATGTAGATAATAATCCAGGCTTCTGAGTCGACACCTCCAGTGGACGGGAATGGAAAGCTTTACTGAAGACTCACGCGTTCATTCGTGGCCACTAATTCGATGGTAACATCACGACCTCAATAGAACTCAGCGCGCCAGGTTCCTTTAATTCAAAAGTTGCGTTACTGATGCAGTATTCATAAGAATTAACCGCAGTAAAATGTTTTACCAATGAAGAAATATTAACGCCTTCTTGCAGTGTTTGTAATAAGACAAATAATTAGGATAAAAAAAACAGTCATGGCTCTAGAATCCAGTGATTATTGGGGTCTAGTCTCTCAAGATTTTAAACTCTTTGTAGTCTAGAATCTTGACGTAATCTTGTAAGATTCTAGACTCTTTGTAGTCCAGAACCTTAAGTGACTGCATCTATTAATCAATGCTAAGAGATGTTCATTGTGGAACTTTACGTCTTTCTACGCATTATATTAGACGAACTTTGAAAAATCGGGACTACATGGCCTAAAATAATGCGTTCATGCGAGGTATTAGTGAAATCAATAAAAGGACCTGAAAAGAGAAACTGCAAACACAAAATACATAGAAGTACACAAAACGGCAAAATAAAGGTTTAGACTCACATTCTTTTAGTTATGAATTCAATCAGAGGCCATAACATCTATCCTAAAATTCAGCATTAGGTATAACTTCCGTGATTGAACCGGTATTAAACTTGCACTTGTGACACAGTAGTTGAAATTGTGAGACAAAAGTCGCAGTCGTAACACAGGATTCATTTTTGGGACACTGAAGTGGTAGCCAGGATACAAAAATCGTATGGTAGCGATACAGAAGTTATAGAATTTAAACTAACTATATCTTAGTGGTCGCACCTCAACCTCTCCATTTAATAGCTTTAAGTAATAATTCTACTGTTTTGCAAGTAGAAATAAATTGTTCAAATTGCTTCAAATTGTCATAGCTGGAACACGTATTGGCAGTAACAGGCCATTCAATTCGAGTCTCAACAAAAATAGGCATTGCTCACGTCTCTTTTTATTCAATTTAAATTAGTTGCCGAGTTGTGCAGACCTCATTCACAGGCTCTGAAAGCGGAACAAACTCGACATCATAATCCGGGTGAGTGGAACACAATGAAAAGGCTACCCTCAATTATTACACTCAAATGATCAAACTGTACGATGTTGTAGGTGAGTTTAACGCGTTAACTGCGCTGGCTTAAACTGAAGTTCAATATTCAACTCAAGTTAAAGCTCATTTTGGAGAATAATTTTGAAAAAAAACGAACATTAAACAGATCGTGCCTTTTTTTAGTTTACATTAGGTGTTTATGAAACTTAAGTTATGTCGGCAGGTCGGTCTGCTGCATTATGAAAATCCCCTCAATGACCACCGGTGGGTCACGTCGCAGTCAAAGTTTTATAATTTGTGTCACAGTATAATGACTTCCACTGCAAAATGTGTGCATACTCCGGTGCAGAAACAGTGAATTGTGTGATTAGAGTTACGGGAAGAATTTTGATAAAACGCGTGTTATCACATAATTTGCATTGCACTATGATCCGTGCCGTTACACAACGGGCCAGTTGTAGTAGTAAAGCAGTCAGTTTGAGGCTTCGTTGTTTCCATTACAAAGATTATTTCACTGAGGTAAGAAAAAGTATTATTTGGTATGGACTAAGGAAAATGTGGAATCTATGCATAAGGTATGTTCCCGCACAGGCAATCCTACGCATAGAGATGCTAAGTTAGATAAGATGAGGAAGAAGATATGACAAGGAAGAGAGCGAAGAAAATGCGAAAAGAGAACAAATGAGAGTGGTATGAAATATAAAAGCATTGAAGGTCTATCTGAAGTTGAGGTTCTCTAGCATTAAGGCATGTCAATAGGAAAAGGTCAACTTATTTTGGCGCAGATGTCTCATTCTTTATAATTCGAAGTGGGTACAACAGGAGCAGAACACAACAAAACCATGAAGGGCAGAGCTGAGCTAAGCCGGCAGGGTCACGTGCCCTAATTACGTTGTAAGAGCAGGAAGTCACACGGGGCACGATGTGAGTAGCGCCTCCATGTATGGAGACGTCTTCATTACCTGCGCTAGAGCCACCGAGCTCCACCCCACGCTGGATCCTGGATCCCAATCCTGGCGCTGCAATTCAAAAAATTTTCGTGGTCGTGACTAAATATTTGGCAGCGAAAGTTTTTAAAGTCATTTTCGCTGCGCTATGAGTTTTTTTTTTCTGGCCAAAATTCTCGACGAGGAAATTTTATAAATAAAATATAAGCACGTAACATGTAGCAACTTTCTTTTTTCTTAAGAATTTGATTTTTCAGCATCCTTTGAGCAAAGCCCAAACTATTCAACTTCAAATGGGAAGAAAAAACTGCACTTACCAAGACGACAGGAGAACTTGCGCTGCCTGCTGTCCCGCTACGAGGACGTAAATTGTAAGCAAATCCGGCCCCTGGCAGGCCTTACGATGCTGTTAGCCAGCAAGAGAGTGCTGGTCGGCTCAAAAACAGCATCAGAACTGGGCACGCTGCTGATTTACAGCTTCTACGTACATGGTCACCGCAAGCTTTGAATCAATTCTAGAGTCAGAGGTCAAAACAGACTTAAGGGTACCGGTGGTTGTGGTGTTTGGTGGTGATGGTGGTAGGGGGTGTTGTGAGGTGGTTTTGCTGGCGGGGTGGAGGCAAGAACGGAGAGCTTGTTATAGAGCCTCGGTGCTGCTGAAGAAAAACCCGAAGGAATTCGAAAAAGTGTTTTCATTCCAATCAAGTTCATAAGCTGATTTATATCAATCATTTATTTCTCAAACGCTGTTGCTCCACCAAACGTTACTCCCGCAGCTCGGATGCTCGTTGTAGACATACATCTAGGCCGAGTGGGCGACTTCTTTCTTCTCCCAACGAGGAAAAACACCGGGCTCGCATTGCTAGGCTCAGATTCCTGAACTTCCCCATGAAGAGCGAGCAAACTGGCCATCAGAACAGTCACCAAGTGTTTAGCAAATAATTTTATAGCGTTAAAAAAATGATGATTACTGTCAATGCTTCCATACGAGCCAAGTCTTCTTCAACGTTTGAAGATACACCTAAAAGAAAAAAATAGCATTTTAAACACTTTAAGAGAGAGATATTTTACATGCTTGAGACTTGAGAGAAATTTTAGACAGTGTCATAATTATGCGCGTCAAACAACCACTCTCGGAAGTGAATACCCGGCTTGAAAAGTGGGTTTACGTGCGCGTTATAAAAATTGTTCGTGATTTATCCAAAAAATTCGATGTCATTCACGCATCCGCAAATATCCGAGCGTAAGTTGCACAGCCTTAAAAAGTCTCAGTTCTATCATAGCTAGTCGTACTCAAAATAGCAGGGATTTTCACTGGTCGTCAAAAAGTTATGGAGAAAAGAAAAGCGGTATATATCCAATAAGATTAGTGCCTAAAATATAATTCCTCATTGAATTTAAAAAATGGGTGAATTTGACGGTCCTTAATTGGTATTTATATTATAATAGGTGACGTCATAGTGAATGAGTGTGAAAATGAAAGAAAAACATGGAACTCTATATTCCTCAAGTTAGTTTATTCGACGCTTGAAACAGAGCGACAAAGGCGCTCAGAAATCAAAAGGTTCGCATCCGGTAGACAAGCTGATTGAGCACTCAGTTATACGGATCTGTGGCCGGACACGAAATTGTACTTGCGATACAAAAGTTGCAGCCGTGATACGGAATTCCCTGTCGGCATACCTGAGTCGTCTTTGCGGTGCAAAAGTCGGTAGTCGGGACACAGTATTTGAAGTCAGAATGCAGATGCCGAAATCGGGAAACGGAAGTCGGAACAGCGAAACAAAAATCGCTAAAATGACACAGAAGTCATTGTCGTGATAAAGAATTCGTTACGGTGGCACAGCAGCGCTGGTCAGACGAGAAAGCACGTTGAATAAAAGAAGCGCGCATAAGTTGCTTAGTACTCCACGTACAGGTTATCTGTGTATGCTTGGCGTAATGAGGTGGAGGAATGCACCAACAAGTCTGGTTACATGATTTACACTGAGCTTCATTTCCTCTCTGCAAAGTCCTTACGCACGGAAAAATATAGCACACGAAAGTTTCCTCGTAATTAATACCTAAATCATCACTTTTCAACACAGGTATATTTTAACTAAATTTATGGTACTTAGCCGAATGTTAAATACGATCAAGAGCTCATAAAACCCCTCATTGAGCATGACGCCGCACACAATTATTGTCAGTTCATACAACAGTTACGATAAGCGCTGCATAATTTCTGTCAATTGAGTAACCAACCGCAGTTTAAAGAACGTTCAAATGAGCGCTACACGTCCCGCTCGTCACGGGACATTACAGATGAAGCGATGTCCCAAACGACCGCTTGGCATGAGCTGCTGTGTCGAGCTCTCGCAGGAGCAAATCCAACAATAAGATGGACCACATCGCACATCCATCCAGGTGAGCTATGCATGGATAAAAAATTTAGAAAGAAAGATCATCAAGAATCCCAACTATAATAATTTGCTTAATTTATACGTATATTTATACGTATATAAATGCTGTCTGCAACATTTTACCTATAAATATCCTTGGTGTGTTTATTTATTCATGTGTTTATATATTTGTTTGGCATTCACTTCTTCCGTCACTCTGTCACGCTCAAAAGGATGCTTAATGACCGCATCTACGATGCGAGTTTTACCAGCGCAGAAGTATGAGAATATTTTAATCGCGGGTACTATCAGGATGGATTTATTCGTTTGTCATCCACATCTGCAAGATTTACATAAGGGAAATATCGAATCCTTTCATTTTTGAAGGTCCGTGTACACCAGTGAACATGTAATGTCTAAATCCGTGGCTACAACTGAAAGGTGGAACGATGTGCCGATTAAGATGATAGCTCAAATGAAAGACTGTAGACCGTGCGAGCTGTATGAGCTCCATGAAGTCGGAATTGAATGATAAGACGGAATATGGTCGGAAAAAGCGGATGTTGTGTGATAAGCCCTGCGACAAAGAAAGACTGGAAGTGTTTACACCCATTCGAGCAGCCGGGGGGAATGTTCCGTACGTTGGGGGGGTCGTCACCCCGTGGGAGGCAGGCAAGAGAAGGCGCACTCACGGAAATTGGTGAGCCGTTTGGACGCGCTGCCGAGTTTATGGTGAGAGTGCGGGCTGCAAACACATGCTTTAAATGCTATTTCTCACTACCTGTGCACGGGTGTAGCAGTTGTATGATGTCCTCCCTGTGTGAACAAGCGTATTAGCTTTACGTTTATATATTGGTGTCATGAATGTATCAGTTATACGTTTATGTGTTGGGATCACGAGCGAATCAATTATAGATTTTCATCTTGATTTACATTTACGTTTATATTTTGGGTTCACGAGCGTATCAGTTATAGATTTTCATCTTGATTTACACGAGCGAATCAGTTATACGTTTATAGGTCGGGATCACGAGCTTATCAGTTATGCGTTCATATCTTGGCGTCACGAACGGATCAGTTATAAATTTTTTTCTTGATGTACACGAACGCATCAGTTATATGTTTTTTTCTTGATGTACACGAACGCATCAGTTATATGTTTATATCATGGTGCCACGAGCGTAAATTTAAAATTTTTATTTCGACGTGCACGAACGGATTAGTAAGATATATAGTTAACAGTTTCGATATACATGAATTATAATGTATTTTAAGTCTCTTTAACTATAAAGAAAACATTCCCAAGAGAAGGACAATGCCATCATTTAGGGGGAATCTATACACAAGGTGATTTTCCACAACCTGCGCTGAGAAATAGTAATGTTGAAAGAAATTCATAATACAAGATGAAAGATGAAAAAGAAAGTAATTAATGCCGGAAAAATAGACGGCCGTGAAGCGAAAAAAAGATGCTTCACAAAAAAATCCTTTCTACTTAAAGAAAGAAATCCTACCAAGCCTTCAGCTCAGGACCTTAAATCTCCAAATTGGAAGCGCTAATTCCCAAAGATACTATGGGGACAACCCCCAGAGAGGTATCTCGATACACACGAACGTATCAGTTACTGGGTAGCTTGCTGTCACTAGTGAATCAGTTTTACGTTCTCTCCCGATGTACGCAGCCTTTCTGGTCATGCATGCGTTATCTTTCGGACGTAGAGAGTTTCAGTTGGACATTTTTTCATCAATGCGCAGTTCGAGAATCACTGAACATTATCTTGCCCAAGTACACAAAAGAGGCAATGAGATGTTTCATCGCAATGTACTGTATACTGGTATATTAGTAGTGCATTTTCTTGCGGATGTACTGACGTACTATGTACTCATTTTCCCTCAAACCACCTCAAAACTTCCTTGGAATCTTAGCAATTAAATGTGTGAAGCCAGAGAACACAGCCCGTCGCCTGCAAGTAAAATGAGACAAAAACGAACATAATATGCGGGCACAGTCATTGAAAGTAGCCGGGAAAAGTGCTGACGTCAGCTAAGAAGAGGACGATTTTACTACCGCAGCAGGGAGCAAGAGCGACCGAGCCGGAGCCGGAGAGGGGAGCGCGCAGTCACGCCAGAAGGAGCCGTAGTTTCCCTAATAGATTGTAGAGATGCGATGCACCGCAATGCTTTCGATAGTTTTATCTAAAAAGCTCGTCATATCAATAATTTGCCGAGTCAGCCTGGCGTGAACACACTTTGTTGGCACAGGCATTTAACGCGGGAGAAGAGCGTGACCGAAAGTGGAATATTGTCGTTCTGTAGAGAAGATAGACGAGTCTCGCGGCACGATATCTCACGATGCTTCACGATACCGCTCGACGCTGCGCAACACCACACCACCGCCGTCGTAGAGACCAGGGAAACTGCCACAAAAATTTCCATGTGGGATAAATTGTGAAGGAATTCTTGAGGGTTTCGATCCCGGTGGAGCGTGACTGCAAGGAGGTTACGAGTGCTGCCTCTGGTAATTATTTACTTTTAATGTTTGCTGTGCATGCACGAGATGGTTCTTTATATATTGCGTTGGTGCTCACGGTTCTGACGTGGCGAGTGGCCGAGGCAGCGGAGCGGTCGCGCTCGAGCCGAGTTACGACTCCTCAATTCTAGGACGCGCTCAGTCGTGAGGAGCAGCGGCAGCGTTACCAAACAAATCTTAAAAATTGTTCAAGGATAATTAAAATTAATACAGGTTATAGTTCAACAGAGATACTTCAAATGAATTAAAATATTAGAAGCAGTTGGCTAGTGATACTTCATAAGAAATTAGAATGTTAGAAACATTTGGCCAATGTTACTTCATATAAAAATTAAAATGTTTGAAGCTGTTAACCGATGTTACTTCACATAAAATAAAAATACAGGAACTAGTTGACCAATTTTCGTTACCATAAAATACGATAGTATATTAATAGAAAGTGCTAGAATGAGACAAAATAGCTCATCTTGAAAAAGAAATTCCTATTAAGTATAAATCACGACCTAAGTAACGCCAGTTTTACATTTTTTCCACATATTACGTCTCCTGATTTCAAGTAGGACTCTTCATTTCCAGTAACCGGTGTGTTAGTGGGAAATGAATCAGAAAATTACCGGATCTTAGTACAGTGCTGAATTCAGATCACACGTCAGACCGTGCTGTCCTCAATATAACCAAGATTTCGGACTCCTGCACTAGCTGACCGTCGAGAGCAATTATACCAGATTTTCTAACTTTATGAATTACTGGTGTTGTGTACGAAGGGGTACATTTTAAAAGCGATAAAAATTATTTCAGCCTGTAGGAATAAGTCGGTAATGAAAACTTTGTTCAAATTGTAAAAACTACCACAACTTTTCGATCAAAAGCTGAAAAGTTTCTTGAATGTTTTTCTTTAATGCTACAATAATAGTAAAATGTTTTCAAAATGGAAAAGAAGAGTCAATATTGGATGGAAGACAGGGGAGGACGCGTTTCTTTTTGTATTCATTCAGATATTCGCAATCTACAGCATTTCAGAGTAGTAGTTCCTGACGCTGAAGGCTGCTGCGACCAGTACAATGAAACAGCTTACAACACTCGTCAGGAAGACTACCTGTGAAGCGGGTACCCATCTCAGTGTACGCGTATACTAGAGACAAACTTTATACAATATAATCCCCAACTGCGCCAAACTCGAGACAAGCTTTCCCGACTTCAAGACAATCTGCAGTGAGTGGTAAACTTGTCGTAAGTGCAACCTTAAGTATTTTCCTCAATGTAGTTATTAAATTAAATTAGCTATAAATAAATTTATCTACATTTATTTCATTGTTTTTAACTACAAATTTAATAACAGCAATTAATAAATGGCAGTTATTAAATTAATTTGTTATTAAATCATTTTCAATTGAGCTCTACTTCTGAAAAGTATTGCGGACTTCGGCACAATTTCCAGAGAATGACAGACCTATCAGAAAGGAAAACTAAGGACATTTACCTCAACATGCGCGTACCCTAAATACTCCAATTACTATCGAATAAGGGTAATTCCCTCAATATGCGCGTACCCTAAATACTCAAATTACCATCGAAAATGACTTAGGTCTGACAAGCATTGCTAACGCGTGCACAATGTGACACATGAAGCCACAATGTGACACATGAAGCTGTCAACCGATGTTACTTCACATAAATTAAAATTACAGGAACTAGTTGACCAATTTCATTTACCATAAAATACGATAGCATATTAACACAAAGTGCTAGAATGAGAGTTTTTGTGGCTGCAGTAGCCGGCGCGGCCGCTCGTCATCTGTCTTGTGTTGCAATCACAGCGATGACCACCCACAACTTTCGCAGCTCATCACGCCACTCCGAAAATTTCTCGTATAGTTTCCAGGCGAGTTAGTCCAGCAAATGTTTTCTCACAATATTACATTTTAGTGAATTGAAACACTTCAATACAGCTCTAGTCTTCTCCAGAGGCATAGAATTTTTATAAAAAATTGTGCGCATGCTTCTTTTAAATTTATTAGCGTTGTATTGCAACGGAATTAATAGCCTTTTTAGAGGCTGAAAGCGTTAGAATTAGAGCAGTACCGAAGCGAAAAATAATTTTTTCCCCCAAATTTGAAATATATAATTAGTCCAATAGTTTTAATGACTAGCAAAGAGGCAGCACATAAGAGTAAATATAGAGAGATGTGACTGTCGAAACACTCGATGTTGGATCTAATGATCTGTCCAAAGCTGGGCTCAAATTTCGTCAGGTGATGTTCTGTTGTATTTTAGAGTTGCGTCATGCCTACAACACTAATGTACTTCTCAAATTTTTGTCATTCCCATGGGACACTGCGCGCATATTAAACTAGAATAGATGGCTCAAAAGTATTTAAAATAATTGAATGAGGCGTGAAGCGCGCAGTGTATGTAATTTTTCAAGCTACAAGCAAGTCTCGATTTACTCTGTACGTAGTATATTTATGTTAGTTCTTTGCTAAAAATGCTAAAAATATCTTTACCGCGAGAGTAAACCACTTACATGTACCTGAATTAGTTGTCTTCAGGGAGAGCGAATTAAGTGAACGAGCTAAATATAAGTAGCTCGCGTCCGCCATTTGAAGGCACGCGCAAACGCTGCAATTTTTAATCAACGCCGGTCCACTCACGGCTTTGAAAATACATTAACAGGAAGGGCTTGATCGAAGGAGCGTACTAGGGGGCTTTTGTATCAGTTTTTTGTTAATAAAAACACCCAGCACGACGTCATATACACGGCTGAAGAGATCCTTGCGCAGGTGGCAAGGAGACGAGGTCAGAGAAGTACGGAAGAGTTAAAGAAACGCCACTTGCATAAATATTTTCACATTGGAAAAGTGAGAGAAGCACATCACGCTAGTGCTCATCTTTCATGCACACATCGTGGGCTAGACTACCAAACAGTTAACGTCACCCTAGCGGTACAGCTGGGAACGGAAGTTCTCTTAAGTGGACGTATGCTACAATTATTTGAGCAGCAACGACGGCGGTCATTATCTGAAAATCCGGTTTTAATGCTAGAAGAGAACTCTTACTCTCACTCTTAAGGTCTTCAGTTTTTTAAATTTTTCAATCTTCATGAACCTTTGAAAAATTGAAGGAAGAAAACTCCCGTTTGTTCGACAAATGTTAACAAATCTTGAAGATGTAAAAGTGGAGGAAAGCACGAGATGAGCCCCGACTGCAGTGTCACAGCGCTCCATCGCTGCTGCAACAAACCGTTAGGAACACTAGAGGCACTCTTAACATGTTAATTTCTGCGCGTTAAACTGAAGTTTAATATTCAACTCAAATTTAAAGTCAAATGTAGTCAGCAATTTTGAAAATACCATAGTATCTGGATTGTGCTTTCATTTACCGCTAATTGAGTATTTATGAAAATTGAGTCTGTGACAACTGGTCGGTCAGCAGCATTATGGAAATCCCCTCCATGGCCACCGGTGAGTTTCTTCGCAAGGAAACGTGTTAAATTGCAATTATATTGAAAATTTGCTTCGTTTTTGCCTTTGAAGAAGAGTGGAGCTGCACAGTGAGCGAGATTTTGTGCGTACACGCACACAACTCCACATTTTCGTGACTTGTAGGATGGGGAAAATGATCAGTCATTCGAGTTAAAATGAGCCGTGAGATGTTCTTGTACTTTGATCATCATCCGAGTCATTCATTATAAGTCAGTTGCATGAAGTATAGAGAGCTAACGGCGTGGAAGTCACGCACGTGAGTTATAGTGAGTTGACAGAGAGGCAGTCACATGAGTTATAGCAAGTTAACCGAATTATTGTCGGTCAAGTGAATTATATTATACTCTATCGTACTAGTGCTAGTGAGCATCACGAGTTGAACCACAAAATGTTTTCAAAGGACATGAAACAGTGAGTTATCGTTCAAACTAGACTATCAACTACCAGATCAAAAGTCGGGAAGTTTGAAATACCAAAACCGAGATACAAATTAAGAGTTTGTAGCGTACTCGTATGCGTGAGAAGGACGTACAAACTGTAAACAGGGTTACAATTCGCACAACAGCTGTGGCTGCACTGCCTAACGAATGCATATTTGACTAGGACTTCAAAGAAGCTGCACATGGGGGAAGATGAGTCATGAGTGTTGAGTGACCTGTCCTGCGTGTGCTGGGTGACCTGTCCGGCGTGTGCTGGGCGACCAGTCCGGCAGTGAGCAGTTGAAGAGCAAAGCCCATTTGCATGGGGGAGCCCAGCAGACAGATGAGTTCCTCGACGCAGAATGCGATGATCTCATTAAATACGCACCTCGGCAGCGAAATAAACGCAATAAATTCAAGGTGAGATCCGACAAGAGGGCGGGCGAGCGGCGATGAGCGATGCAGGCGGGCGGCGATGAGCGATATTCCAGCTTGAGAAAACTGCCAGTTTTGCAAGTTACCAACCGCAAGGAAGCCTTTAGTAGCAACGGATGCTAACGAGCAACACTACTTAATCAACTAAAGCCATTATCTCTCGAGATCACAATAAATTGCACTTATTTGCATGGATGTGCTGTTATTTACAACTAAGTTACCTCAAGAGCATAAATAAGCCCGGAAAGACCTCATTTTTGCCCCGACAGCCTTGTAATTTTACGGACGTGATCAAGAAGGCATCCTGAAAAAATTGTTAGGTGCTGATATACGTAATGACACAATACAATTTATCTTGTTGTACATCGTCCACATAAATTAATAAATCTCGAGCTTCAAAAAGGCACGTGTAACAGAAGGAGTAAATTTGCTGGTTTACAGATAGAAACCAACAACCATTTACATGGAATATTTACCCCAATTTTTAAAACAAATTAATAAAACAAAGAGTTTACAATGACTTACGTAGTAGAAGAGATATGCACTCCAGATATAGAACCTATTTTGTGAATAGTTCGCAATAGCTATAGCTAACACAGACTACACTGGCCATTAATTCGATGTTGTTCTAACATCTTGTTTTTCCCTGAATTGCTTAGCTCGGTCTTCCTGAAGGTGCCTCTCTCAAGCTGCTGCCCAGCACAACTCCTGCGTGTGTGCCAGTATACCATGTGCTGCCCAGCACAACTCCTGCGTGTGTGCCAGTATACCATATGCTGCCCAGCACAACTCCTGCAGTGTGTGTCAGTATATGATGTGCTGCCCAGCACAACTCCTGTGTGTGTGCCAGTATACCATGTGCTGCCCAGCACAACTCCTACGTGTGTGCCAGTATACCATGTGCTGCTC
>JACJUY010011785.1:4459-24309 GCA_014220935.1 Platorchestia sp. MABIK | reverse complement strand
AATATTCAAACATTTGAGAACAAATACTGATCTCAAAGATGAAGCAATTAAGACCTACCACTGCAATGAAAGACTTGCATATGATGGTACAAATTGTCTTGCACAAGTAATAGGAAATAATTAAGGTTCAAATTAGATTCAATATACTACACCTTTTCTTGTTTTATTACCACATTATTTCAAAATACACCGAAGAACTGCAAATTTAACAACGTCGAACCATTGAATAGAACAGGGAATAGAAATTTTAAGACAGGGTAGCAGAAAATGGCAACAACGACAAATTATAGCGACATACAGGAAAATGAATGGCAAGGAAACTATATATCACAACAAAGAAACTAAGTGTAGTGACAGAGTCGGTTTATTGTAACAACCTTCAAAAAGGATAACAATTATACAAAACATTGTAACGTACATGTATATTATTGTAACAAATTAACGCTTTCTGGCATATTGAAACTATGGATATAAAATTATTGATAATTATAATAAAGAATGAACATCATATGTGAGATATTGAACCTATGCTCAAAAGAAAATATCGTGTTGATTAAGGCACTTGATCAAGTAGCTGTTGTCATGGGTGTAGTTGTCTGCCACAATGGATGGCGTGACAGATGGCATTGACGTGTCAATGAGACGAATAAGGGTGCGTGCACACTACAAGCGGAGCGGCGCGGAGCGGAGCGGCACGGAGCGGCGCCGAGCGGAGCAGAGCGGAGCGTGTGCTCACATGTAAGCTGAGCAGAGCGACGTCCACAGGAATCAGTCGCTATGGAGGATTCCGCGAGTACGGTCCTATAGCTCGACGGCAAGAAACAGAAACGGAAATACTGGGTCCATCCCATCAATATGAGGAGAGATCGCGAGGGAGAATACCACTATCGCTTCGAAGCACTGAGGAGAGATGAATCGCAAGTCTTCGAGTATTTACGGATTATTGAGGATACATGTAAACTAAAGTAGTTCAAGCAAAATAAAGTCTTTCCACAGAGGCAGTATTACTTTATAGGATGACAGATTTTCGTAGGCCAATAAGAATAAAGGAGCGTTTTGTGGTGACTTTAGGGTGAGTGCATGTAAAATAATTCCGTTCAGAAATTCAGGGTTGTGACAGAGAAAGCTAAGTGAAAAATACTGACAAATACTGACTTGTCCTAACCGAAAAATTCTCAAAATACTGAAATGTTTTCCGTTAGTATTGGAAAAAATCACCTAAGCTCATAATATTTTGCAGCTTATTGTGTATTAGACACTCATTGAGGCCTCCTCCTCACCATACGGCCTCCTCTTCCTCCCATTTTAAGCTTTATCAAATCTTTATTCAAAAATCGAGCATAATTATGCCTTTAGCAAGATAATAAAATGAAAATAAAGTACACAGCATAACAAAATAAAAATAAAACTACGTAACAAAGTAAAAAAAAATTCCTTAAATTGAAGCAATAATATATTAACAAATCAGAAAAAGCCGAAGAAAAAAGAAATAAATGCTTAATGAACCCAAATGGGCAGAATTAAAACAAAAACATTACATGCTATACCATCAGTTATACTTTTTATGTGATTAGTTGTACAAATTATTAGTTGTATATTATACTTTTTGACATCAAACGACAATTCCACCCCTGTAAGATATGACGATCCAAAGGCGGAGCCAAAGAGAAACGCTCGCCGCGAGCGTCAAAAAATGCCAACGAATTTCCCGAGCGCGCCGCTCCGCTCCGCTCTGCTCCGCTCCGCTTGTGGTATGAAAAGCCTAGCGTTTTTGCATTCGAACGTGAACAAGCATTATTGCCGCTCCGCTCCGCGCCTCTGTGCTCCGCTCGCTCCGCTCGTAGTGTGAACGCACCCTGAGAACCTCCTCCTGGTGCTGACGCAGCGACTTTCCTGCTCTGCGCGATGCCGCCACAGTGCATGTCTCCGCGATGTCATTCAGACGATGCTTCATTGTCATCTTCAACACTGAGAAACAATTTTCTATCGGGTTGAAAAAGGGTGGCCTGGGTGGAAGGAAGCGGACGTTGCGATCTGACAGCACCTCTTGCACCGATCCATGGCACGAGGCTTTGTCGGAAATGAGAACAGCGTCGGGTTCATCCTCTAGAATTACCTCCAACGAAAGCAAGAAATTAGCATAAACCTCTTATGTTGTTAAGTGCGTATTGGTTTCATGATAGTAATGGCCTGCTTGATCTGAAATCGCAGCAATGACAGTAATGTTGCCGCCGTTATCCCCACTAACAACTCTTGCTACAAGCTCCCCCTGAATCGTGTGTAGGTTGAATCCCATCTCATCAATATAGATCCTGTGCTTCTGAAGGCCTGTTTGGTACATGTAGTGGGTGTACTCCAGTCGTTTCACTTTCGTTCCCTCAGCGTTGCGCTACGTGGGGACGTTGCGACGCTGTTTGACTGTGATCAGTTCGCCGTCCATAGCCTGGACAACTGTGGCATCTGAGACGTAAGGCTTGCGGTCGAAAGTGGCACGAAGAGTTCTATTGAGATCCTTGACAGTGATGGTTGGAGTAGCTTCAATCAATATTTCAAGAAAATCTAGGCTCTCATTATCTTTCATCTTCCTATCTTCCTGCGACCACAAGCCTCGAGCCAGCTGGCAACAGATTCTCGTTGTAGGTACAGTAGGACCTTACAATGGAATAAGTGGTGGTACGCTTTACTCCCAGTTCTTGAGCAGTAATACATATCACACGTGAACCGGCCACGTCTGAGGTGTTCTGGAAAATTTCTTTACTTCTCGGTCAGCAGATGATTGGATCATCCACTGACCATGAAGTAATGAAATGTAGTCCCATACTATTGTCGGGTGGCATTCAGAATCCCAAAAGTTAAAACCCTGAACATCTAAATCCCGAAAGTCCTGTTCTTCACAACATCAATTTCAATTCTTCGCAACATTAATTCGTAACCCACACCACTAAATCAGGCCGACGATTTCACTGCCATATAATATCGGGAGTTAGATATTGGGGATTTTGACTTTCGGGATTTCAACATTCGGGATTTAGAGGTGAACCTATTATTTTCAACTTTTACTGACTGTGGAAGTGCGGAAAAATGATTTCTCTTGTCAATAGGAGTTTAAAAGATGTTACATCTTATGACTTTTCGTTACTACTTTTTTGCATGTGTGATATTATTTTGAACCGGTGATACTGGCTATATGAACCATTGTCACAAGATTTGATTATTTGTTTAAAAAAGTGAACGTCTGTTTCATCATCCTGAGAGTGTTATACAATTTGAAGCAACGTTATATTTACTTGTCTCTGCCACTGCATTTTGCCAACATTATCAATTTCACAGCATCGTCACTTTATTTGTAATGGATGTTGTTATATTTTGATTCGCTGTTTTGAGTTTTTATTCGCTGTTATCTGATTGTGTTTTGACGTGTGGTTTTAAACGAGAAAAGGTGTGATTTTAAAAATGGAGCCAATGGAAGAAAAATAAACCAACTTACATTGTGCCTTTCTTACAGGTTTGTGCATTCACACGTGACTTTAAATTTTAATAAATGCTAGACCATTTTTCTTGATTTTCAGGTAGGTTTCTCGCTTTATTTTTGGGTTTAGTTTTAATGCCAACTCTGATATGCACCCATAAGCTTGAACTAAATGATGACCTGAGTGCTGTCAAAATTTACATTACTTCAACATACTGATATGTTTCTGTACATGTGGGGGGAGGAGGAAGAGGGTCGAATGTATCATATTTAATCGAGGGTGTTTCCAGGAGTAAATACATATGTGTGTGGTTGGATGTGCTTGCGGGTGTTTGCGTGAGTAAGCGAAGTATGGTATGTGTCGGTTAAATTTGTGTTGGAATGAGAGTTAGGGTAAAAGATTTTTCACCTATATTTACATTTACTTCTTTTATTATGCGTGTTTGAAGTTTGACATTTTGCTTTCATATATCAGCACTGATGATGGAATTTTAAACATTCCGAAAGTTTGTGATAAATATTGTACTTATTAACATTGGTTCTATTTTTCATCCTACGCTTCAGATTTACAAAGAATAGACCAGCTGGAAGTACAACCCTTACTAATATGTCAAGGAGACTGTTCCAGTAGATTTTGTGATAGTGAACGAGTTTCATTTCTTTATAAAATTTCACTTCGGCAATTTTGAAAGCATTCAGTTGTTACAATTCGATTCGAGAAGTATTCGAGTGATTTAATATATTATTCACGTATTTTAACAATTTTATTTATTACATTATATAATGTTATTTACCTTGACCGTTTTTCATTTACATTTTTCTGAGAATACGACAAATTTGTCAGCACATCTGCATTTCCACCAGCATTTCCGTTTACTGAAATCGAACCATCTTCTGAGCCATCTTCATTCGCTGAAATCGAACCATCTGAAACCGAATTATCAGAAAAACAATTCTCCAACTATATTTGCGAGAGAAAATCACAAACGGTAGCTATGAGCAAGCTAAAAATTTTTGGTAAAAAGTTTAATTTGGTTCAAAATTATAATATTACCGATAATAACCGATAACCTAAAATACATCCGATAAAATGCCTATTCAAATATATCACTAAAATTGTTCATTACTTGAGACCATTGATTCGTTCAATTATGTACACTTAATTTACGTAGGGCACATTTTATTGAAGTGCATTGAATCAAGTTGAAAAATACCCAGTGTGCACTGTTTTTTGCGTGGTCCATTATGTAACAGGAAATTGTCTTTCTTCGTTGCAATGTACTTCATCGTCACATTTTTTCACTTACTGCATTTGTAGGAGCTACAACGCAATAAGTCAATTATTTGTAAAATATTCTCGCATAATAACAATGCTCAGAACTCGATTCAAGTCAATCTCATTTTCAGTAGCTAGTCTTTTAATACCTTTTTGAAACATTCTTACATTCACTTTCTTTGTTTTCAATTGCATGATTTGTTATGTGATGCACACATATTGCAATGATAATAAAAAAGCATGCATGACTTTTATCATGTTTAAACCCTATGATAACTCTTGTTTATCGCTTTATCCTTGCTTTGCCCCTGAATGGACACTCATATATTTCCAATTCTGTTTGTTGTTTAATACGAGTAGCTATAAATTTTAAGTAACTAGTGACTCTGTTACTAATTATGATGTCAATAAACAGTTTAATCTGATCCCAAATAAATTTTATTAGGAAGTACTACAAGATAGTGAGATTCCCCGTCTACTAACAAGAGAGTAGGCCATAAATATAGAAAGGGAAGCACGCGTTCGAGTGAAAAAAATTAAGTGGTAATCGAATGCACTATGTTGAACTTCCTGATAATGGATGAAAGTCGTTCCATTCTCTGCCGATTGCGAGGTTTGGTCAGTGATAATGTTTTCCAACACTCAGAACATGACACAAACCAAAGCATATCGGCAGGACATCTTGACAAAGCGCAGATGGCGCATCACTGCGGCATGGAATTCCCTAAAAGTTGGCAAAATGTGCTAGAGGTAGAAAACAGCGAGTGACCACTTATAGTGCCGAATGATTTCGTACAGTAAAAGCAGCAACAGATGGTGGTAAACCGTTGTTTCATGATTACGAAACGCAGTAGCCCTCTCCTCAGGAACTAGATCCTCAGTACATCAGCATTTCGCAGTGTCTAAGACTGGTACATGACCAGTGTGGCTGTCCAACACTGGTACATAACCTAGGCAACAAATTATTGCAAGACAGGAATATAGATACTGATCCAACAGCATAACAAATGTCTCAATTCTGGTGGTGACTACAAGGAAAAAATAGAGAAAAGCGTTCTACATTTACAACAATAAGTTCTTCTATGAAATTGAGTTTTCTTTATGTTGATGACATAGGGAAACTCATATTCTGAATTCATCTTCTAGTAACTTAGTAGTGCTTGTCAGTATTTTAATATTTAGAATAAAAAGTTTGCATTTCTTCAAAATGAATTATTAGCAAATAAATTTTGAAATTAAAATAGGCTTGGTGTGTAAGAACTGCTCCCTTCTTCGTGGCGTGTGATTCAAAACTGCCAGCCAGACATTTTCACTCTGCAAGCGATGTTTTCATTAGCCTTTAAACAATTGATGAATGGCGTTAGGGTAAAAACCGTTCAATCTTGCCCGTAGAATAATACTTGAAAATACGTCTTATTTTCTCAGCTATTATTTTTCCGAAATTTCTCACATATTAAAGTAAAACAAACCAAGAACAAAATGTTCAAATTGTAAATTACATTCACTACAAAAAACTATAGAATGATTTGTGTAGGTACAAAATACCCTTTGTTTCTTGAGTACACACATGTATTCGTCAACACAGTTCTTTATATTGCATTGTGAAATATCCCAGTGACAGCTAACAGATGAATAATTAATTTTTATTATTCAGCTTTTTTCCGATAAACCGATTAATACCTGGTGATTTTTTGCTGGTACCACTGATTTTGATTAAGCTGGTCCTACATAAGCAGTATTGTCATAACTAATTGGTGGGATAATGTAGACAAGCTTGGAACGAGAGCATGCAGTTTTGATTCTATAAATTTACTTATACCATTGAATGGATTTTGACTATTTTCATCTTTGATCGATATTGTTTATGATTCATTACTTATTCCTAGATTATTCTGCTACTCAGGCTTTTATTTGGCATATGAACCAAGTTACTTGTAAATTTCTCAGTTTCTATGAGAGATTTCTAAATAAATTTTTTGTTGACCAGGTATATCCGATTATAAAGCCTTTTAGACCAAATTTGAAACACAAACAATTTGGTGTCTATATTCCATTTTCCCCTAATGAATGAGTCACATTCAAACGTGATAAACTGAAAGACAATGGTAAAATAATTCAAGTTCAATTGGTTTTTGTGTTTTAGTATATCTTCAAAACGATTTTTTGCGAACATCCGATTTTCAACGCGCTGCGTAATGCTACTGAATAACTGTGTTTAATCCTTATTTGCTATTATCAGGTCGAATAACTTAAGAACATCCATATTTTTTCAATTTATAATAATCTCTACCATCCTCACAGATATATCTGCTCGAAGCTTCGAATAGTTATTGAATTTTATGAGTTGTATCACGTGTTCTATTACGTCAATTATTATGCTAGATCAGGACCTTTAGAGAAAAATATTCTTTTGTGAAAGCAGGATAATAACGATGTTGACACTTACGTTTACTTGCTGGACTGCATTAATAATAGCCTTCTCGTCAACATGTGTCCATTCTGAGAGAGGTGAGTTGATAGATGCGCCGAGGCCCTTAATTCAACTTCTGCTCTGATACACGAACAGAGGGATGACGAAGACAGGTAAGTCACTTTCGATTTAGGATAGTGTGCATTGCTGGTCGTGGATATATTATATTATTGAATGTAATTCCTCGTTTTCAATGTGTTAACAAATTTGAATAACTTGTGAGTGAAAGAGCAAAGCTCGCTCATAATGGATCTGTATCAAATAAACAGAATTGTCATAAAAAATTCCGTGGCGGTAAAAAAAATTATTTCCATAATGAAAATAATACATCTCAAGGAAAAGAACATCAATATGATTTATCTATTTTCTCGTTCCTGTAAATGATTTTAAAATCATGTTTAGGATTTTGAGAGCTTAAAACCATAATTATTGTTTTGTTGAAAACCTTGTTAGGTTAATAACCCTCTTTCCTTAGGTTGGGAATGCGAGTAATAACAACAGAAAATGAGCTCTGAAAACGAAAAACGAAACATTGTTATTCCTGGACGTTTGGTCTGAGGACTTATTCTATTGATAAATTTAGGATAAAATTGAGAAGCATTTCGAAAAAGTCATCAATGTCTTTTGTGTCTGATAAAAAACAAAAGCTTTCAGTCCAAAATTCTCAATGCTTATCGATCTGGGCTCCCTGGAAATCTCACCCACCGATAAAGTTCTCTCACTTGATGTTGAATCCCTATTTACCATACCACCATCCATCCCGGCCAACCTCTAGCATTCCGCATGAAGTATTCAAAAATCTGTTTCTAATTCGCACGACTGGGACGCCATTCCAGCACAGTGGCCACACATTCATCCAAACCGACGGGGTGAGCATGGGATCTCCACTGGGGCCAACGTTCGCCAACTTCTACATGTCACACCTGGAAGAAAACCTGCTTTCACAACAAAAAATACCAAACCCAAAATACTACAAGCGGTATGTGGACGATATTCTGGCAGTATTTTCAAGTGCGCATCACCTTCATTGTTTCAAAAGAAGAATGCTCAACAATTCGGTTCTGCGGTTTACCTATGAAAAAATGAAAGAAAACCAGTTTCACTTCTTGGACGTTCGCAAGGAACTAAAAGGGAAACAATTTTCAACTTCTGTCAACGTTAAACCTACGGATAATGGCTCATACACTCACTTCAGATCCCAGGTGCCCCTGTCTTATAAGAAATCAATTTCAAAGACACTACTGAATCGCGCATGGAAATATTGCTCGACATGGGAGCCAAAATAGTGAAAACACTTTTAAATATATATTATGGTTGTTGTCAGAATCACCCAGTAGAAACAGTTGACCTCTACGTCGAACTCCATAACCTCGGAACTTACAAAAAAGATGCAGATTTTTTCTCGAAAACAGTTTCGCAACACACCTGTACAATCGATCCTTCTAAGAAAACTGTTGTCATGCCGTATATCAAGCCACGAAAACTAGCAACATTCTTCACTACCAGACTTCGAGAACCGGATCTTCAGCGCGCGGGCGTGGTCTACAAGTTTACCTGCCCAGAAGAAAGCTGTCAGGCTTCCTACTTAGGACACATCACCTGCTCGCTGGAGAGAAGAGCAAAACAGCATCGTTATTCATCCAGCAGCATCTTCAAACACTTCAGAGACGATCACCAAATAGAACCACCCAACTTGGATGCATTTCTTCCAGCTTTCAGCATAATGCGCACTTCCTCCGACACTGCATCAGTAAAAATTGCAGAAGCCTTAGAAATCAGAAAACATGCACCGATAATAAATGTAAAGTACAACGAATTTTCCAACTACCTAAACTTGTTCACATGAAGAAGCATGCCGAGCACAGGAGGGTACTCAAAGCCCCGTCTACACTATCAAACTTTTCGTCAATCACGAACACACCAAAACGCGAACAAAAACACGAACTTTTCCGAATCGTGTCCAGACGTCCAGACTACTTGTTCGTCGGTGTGAAGTTGTTCGCGAACAATATGTAAACAAACTAGACTGCTTCCCAAGTAAGTTTTAGATAATTGATGTATATAATTGGTAAATTTAATTTGTTGAGAGTTATTGACCATAATTTATCTGTATGGGCATGTGAGAACAGAAAATATTAAGAATCGTAAATATATCATGCGAACATTTCGAATACTATGTGTCACAGATGGGATCAGCTGATTTAATTCTTCCTTTTTCAATGCTCCTCATAGAGTTGAAATTCTTGAATTTGAGATTAAGACGTTAAAATATGTTCCTACTCTGTCTAAAAAATGTTTTTTTTACCATTTTGTGACCTATATTTTCTGAAAGAGGTGAGAAATGCTCATTTTTTAAAGTTTGTCAAAAAACATCCCACAACATTCGAAATGATTTGCCAAAGTTATTTAATTTTTTCAGTATAATAAGCCCAACAATTTGTCTTAAAAATTTGAAATTTTGCTTATGTATTTTATTTGTGTCCTAAACTGTATGCAGTGTCCATATTTTCCGTACACATTTTTGAAGCGTCCATTGCTCAGCCAAGCAAACCAGAAAGTATTACGTTTCATCTTACAAACGGTAATGACTTGGTGCAATAACAGAGCTGAATATAATAAGAGGGCTGTGTTTCTGCTATACTGTCTGGTCTTGGGGTGCTACTTGAATATTATTATTGATGAACTCATGCTCAAAAAGGTTGTGGTGTGCTAAGTACATATACATATTTCAATTGTTCTCGTAGTTGTAACCTACTACAATTAGAACTACACTGAAACCAAACTAGTTGCATTATTTGTGAACTTTCATGTGCATTAAATGTATATTGTGGGATTTATTAATGCAAGAATAGTAGGGGACTCTATATAACCACTGTGTTCTTCCAGTAATATTGTTCATACCTCATGAAACGATATTGCATAAACCATCAAAAAATAACGTGGTGAACTTCCATCTGTAATTCTCTCCGTTGTACGCATTTACAGGCTCCACAAACTCAAGCACAGTGGGAATCAGCAGCCAGTGATTTCTACCTGAAGTGGAACTTCCCATGCAACTTCTCGAATTTCATGAACTCTTCTCTAGACATTGCATGCCACGTAAGTGTCACATAGATGGAGTGAGAAGAAAGAGCTCCTTGGGCTGGCGGCAGCGGTGGGTGCCGCGACTGTGCTGCTCCGCGATGGGGGTGATGCTCTGTGATGTTGTGCTGCCGTGTCTTGGAGGCTGGACTACTGCTGCGTCCTAGAGCTATCATGAGCTATTGGCAACTCAATTACCTACATCGGCATTGCAAGATAGCGTACCCGTGAACGTCCTGTAGACGACCGCAGCGGTACAGCGACTTCAGAACCAGTTCGCTTTTGAGGTGGGTCGCAGTGACGTGTAACGCTGGGTTCGGTCGACCATATTTTTTAAAATTTTCTATCAAAAATGTCATCCCACTCTATCCCTTTCCATAATTTCAATGTTGGTTGGATTGGAGTTTTCAATGAGAATGGATTTGGCTTATCTACAAATGTTAGAATGCCATGAATTATCATTTTGAACATTTTCATTTTCTTGTATTCAAACTACCTGTTATTATTGTAATAATCTTTTGATTTTAAGGGAGCTATGATTCAATATGAAAAATATTTTGCAGAGTAAACGCTGCCATAGTAT
Source organism: Platorchestia sp. MABIK (assembly GCA_014220935.1). Classification (NCBI taxonomy): domain Eukaryota; kingdom Metazoa; phylum Arthropoda; class Malacostraca; order Amphipoda; family Talitridae; genus Platorchestia; species Platorchestia sp. MABIK. The sequence continues at coordinate 13,430 of JACJUY010011785.1, read as the reverse complement.
CGCTAATGTATTAATTTATGAAGAGCTAAAATATTGCTAATTGTTGAAATTCTGAAAAACAAACATTACTCAAAAAATTATTCTTTTCTTGAATTATTAACTTAACTCATCTCTGCTTGAAATTATCCATTTCCTTGGGACCTTGGTTGACGTTAATGTTGTTTCACAGCCCGAGCTCGACCTTCCCTTCGTTTGTGCCGGTGGGCCAGCCGTGGTCCTGTCCTGCGCTGCCAAACCTTCCTGGTTTGGTTTTCCACGACTGGCGAGAGACATTTGCACTACTGGTGTAAATGATTCATGATTTTACAATACTATCAAGTTATAATGCACTGATGTCCAAATACTTTCCTTCACCCGCCATCATATCATCATGCACATTGGTTTTTCAAATGTTTTTAACTAACATCAGGATACAATGACGGTTACCTGGTAAAGGCGGAACCCATTTCCGACACCTGGGCAGGGTGTATCGAAGTTCTTTCCTTCCCCAACAGGGAGAAATCACCACATGGTGCTGAGATTTCAAAAACCGACACCTTTTCATGAAGGGTGCGTTCTTAACCACCTTATTTTGTAAAATAATGTAATCCTGCATTCAAGCAACTGGAAAAAACAGTTGAATATTTTTATGTATTATTCCAAACATGCAGGACATAGATCAATCACCAAGAAGATGATAAACCTATTCTGAATACAGTTTTGTAGGCCCATAGACTACAACCATAATAGTTAAAGAATGCATTTTCATACAACTGATTAACATAAGGAGAACAGTGAACCCAGAACAGGTGTTCTTAAAGAGTACTTGTGTGAATTCATTTTATTTAATATTTCCGATGAAAATTACAGCATGAATAAAAACGGTAAGTCAAAGGTTGAGGCACCAGAAACAAAATGTAGAGATACCTTGAAAGGTAAAAATTTGCAAAGGTGACTTGCAGCATGCATAGATCTTGTATATCTTATCATTCATTGACAAAAACTATAATTAAGCAAAATGCAGTGCTATCTAAAAATAATTCACCACTAAAGATATAATTTTTAAAATATTTCAATGGCTGCTCATAAGTTGTTAATGGTTTCTTTTAGCTTTGATTACATGTTTGTTGTTCCTCATACCTTGCACTATTTTCATTACCAAAGAAGAGAATATATGGTACTTTGAGCCTCCTTAACCACAACAACGGGGTTCCAAAGAGAGGAATAAAGTAGGGATCATTGAGTACAAACACGTACACATGGCTCGTACTATGTTTAAAAATTTACTAACAATAATAACATATTTCTGTAATAAGTGTTCAACCGCAACCCATCCAATTCTGAAATGAAACTGATGAAAAGTATATGGCAAATAAATATTTCTTATGACAATCATCACTCTACAACATAACTGACATTCTGGTAAATAATTAGTGAAAATTTAGCTTAATTAAAAAATTTGAATAGAGATGCGCATCCCTTAACCACAGCCTCATCTTATATTTTGTACGCAAAGTAACGTCACTGTGTAGAGCGAACTAGTATAGACTATCATGATGCGCTTGACGTGCACTTTGACGGATTTTTAATGCAGCCTTGACCAATTCTCGGGTATCAAATTGTAGGGTTTACTTCAGCTGAATTAAGTTAAACACGTGATTAATTTTTACGTGCTCCTGTATGGACATAAATGGAGCGTAAATCATCACTATACAACATAACTGGCATTCTGGTAAATAATTGGTGAACATTTTGCTCAATGGAAAAATATTTTCTTAGAATTATGGCGTTTACATTCTACATATCTAATACAGATAATTTGTCTTGTTGGTGACTAATATAAAAATTATTAAAGCAAAGTTTAAATACCCTTTGGAATTGTATTGTTAAATAATCATAACTTGGCATAACAAAAGTATAACTAACGTATAACGTAGCATAATGAAAGTATAATTTGTAATTACTGGTCAAGCACATCATTAGCAAGGTACGAAAAGACAAGAATTTCACCAATCCAGCTCTTCACTCATTTCATTCTCTCAACATTATTTTAAGCATTGCAGGAAAAATTTTAATACCTCATACAACATTGATTTACATCTGTACTACCAAAGTAAATACTTACGTACATTTTGTTTAGGCGCATCAGGATGCTAATGGCAACAAAATTGTTTACTGTATAATTGGATTCATCAGTTCATCAGTTGGAAAATTTCCATTGTGGAATTATATTCAACAAAAAATTACACGACAGCCAAATCATTATAACATGATGAAGAAAGGCCATCTTGCTTCATTGTCTTGAAACTTCTTAACCTTAACTTTTCAATTCATCTAGAGTCTAATCAAAGGAAAACCCAACACAAGTCTGTTTAGAGACAAAAGAAAAGGACCATAGTGATGGTGATTTATCAGAGGTGCTTGAACTTGAAGGCAGGCCTTTGTAACGACCTGTAGGGAAGGTAACCAATTTGAGGAAGGCCCGTGAATAGTCTTCAAAAATTTCAATTGTTTCTTGGGTGGCAATGGACTGAAGGACCTGACGGAGGAGGAGAAAATTATTAGCTTATGAACCATAGGTGGCTTTCTAAAAATGATAGAAACTCAAAATAATTATGAACATCTTAGTATATTTGAATAACACGTTGGAGTAAATTAAAGTTTAATCTTGTAAAATTTCAATCAAACATAGATAAAGCTCATCAAAGTAGTTTTTGTGGAGAGATGTGACGCAGCCAGAATTTTGCCAAAGCTAAAGCACTGGAACTGTCACCTGATGTTAAAAGTTTATAATCATTTCCACTAGTATTTATAACAAATAATGTTGATTAGGAAAAAATGTATCCATTTTACCACCTGAATAGCAGGCTGGCTTGTTGAAGTACCAAAATTTTAGTTTAGAAATAAATGGAAAAATTTATTTTAATTCACACTTCTGCACTCTTTATTTTTTATTGGTATTTCCCATGTGAACAAAATACTTAAGGGCTAAATTTTTTAAATAGTGCTTTCATACATACTAATTTCACTAACCTCAATAGTCATCAATAAAGTTAGGAAGGAAACTTTTACAATGCAATACTAACCATTGTTAAAGATTCTGAAGACCCAGCACTGGAGTTCCATAGTAGAGACACCTAATGACTTTGAGTCACCACTGCTCAATAATTGCTCTGAAGTACTACAGACGCAACCTAAGGCAACTTGTTTAGGTTTTATGTAATGTATACTATAATTTATTCTCCAACATCAACGTCTTTAATGCAAAATAGCCAATTGTTTGAAAACTATCTGAAAAAAACACAAAAAGAGGTAAAGCATTTGGTTTAATTTCACAGACTGTACCTATGACACATGACAGTTAAGAAACAGCCCTAAATGTTGATTAGCACTGTTACAGCAAAGTCTACACAAACATACATCAATTCAATGCAATGATAATTGATGCTTCTAATACAGCACACACTTTACCATTAAGAATGGCAAGTTGGATGCATTTACATTTCTAGATAGATGACGGAAATCTTTTGAATTTAATTCGAGACATAATGGTTTGGAACAAATGATTTATCCCTATTTCAATAGGGCCACATTCATGATATGACAAATGAAAACAATACATTACCCAAAGCAAAAGATTTCAAGCCTGAATTAAATAGGATTAGCTGTTATTAAAATTGTCGAAAAAGCTTGATTTAAAGCAATTCACTTTTGGATCCACAAGCAAAAGTAGTTAAAATTTTCAGAAGCCTAAAAAGTCGCAGCAAGCCCTTTCTAGAAATACAAAGAGAAACATGAATAATAGGTTTCCCAATGCTTTTCCATAAACAAAATTATTCAAATTCTGAACAAATATGTAAATGACTACAGACAGCTAGTGCTTTTGTTCAAATCAATGGGTCAACACTGCATGTAAATTTTTAAAATCAGTGGTAATTATGCTTTTTTTAAACAACAAGTTATAATTTTACAAAAGATCATATATATATCTCTCCCCGATGATTTTTTTCACAATACAATTTCTAATCTAGTGACTTGATTCGAATGTCAGTATCAGGATATAAAGGAAATAAATTATTCTATTATAACAAAAAAATGTTTTGAAGAAATACAATGAATAATTGCCACAGATTGTGCAAGTGAATTTTTGTGGCAATTTTATCAGCAGCAAATTATTAGCTACCATGGTTGAAATAATACATAAAAATATCTAAAATTTTATTTAGATGTCAAAATAACTTAACTTTGATAATTTTATGCATATTCAGCTTCAGTTCAGACAATTTTTATTTTAATTACATTCACATCAATTGAATCCAAACCTACTTACATATGCAGTCATATCTGAATGAGATCAAATAACAACGTTAGGTCTGTCATTTTGGAAATAAATATTCGTGCCGCCCTACAATTAAGTTAATTTGCACCATAAACACAATTAAATCGATTAAAATAGGAAAAAAGACAAAGAAACCAAGCAATTCACTCGCAAAACCACCTTCTACAATACATAAACAAGCGAGTGTTCGCTGTTCGAAGGAAAGTTCGTGTTCGGAGTTTTCCAACACGATCGAAAACACAAACACACCGAAATCTGCGAACTTTTCATCTGTTTTCGTGTTCGCGGACTGCCGAAAAACACGAACTTCGGGTGAAAGACTGATAGTGTGGACGGGCCTTACGGCATCGTCAAGAACCCAAGCCGCCAGTCTCATGCCAAGCTTCGTTCAGTGCACTTCCCTCTTCTTGTCTGCTCCGTTTATCAAACTAGCTTTTTAAATTTTACCATGAACTGCTCAAAATTTTTGTTTGTAATTACTTAGTATAGATGACAGATACTCTTACTTTGTACGTTCAGGTTTAGAAGGTTTTGTCTTTTGCTGTTTTGCAGAAATGCCTTGATGATGACAGCAGTAGAAGGTCGAAACGTTGTTTTTTACTTAGCATGCTTCGTATTTTACTCTAGAGTTGTCCTTTTTAAGATTTCCGATGAACTAAAATGTGATTTTAGAAAAGTCGAGAAATTGTTAGAAACTAATGTTTTAAATAATCAAAACGTGTCATATTTTAATATTATTAGCTTATAATTTTTATTATTTGAGATGGTTATTTAAAATGACTGTCTTCCACAGATAATAAAAAAAACTTGATTATATTGAATAAAAATGGCAGACCTTGTGGATTTTCAGATAGGCCAAATTGTCGGTGCTATGGCGGGTGCTAGTGTAACAGAAACTGCCCGAATGCATGACGTTTCAAGAGGTACCACCTCAACAGTATTGAGTGACTTTGAAGAGAAGAAAAAACGTCCTCAGCAAAGCTCAGGTCTAGCTGAAGGTGAAGTTGTCTGAGAAAAACCGTCGGGCTCTAAATCGAATCGTTAGAAAGGAACGTAAGACCATGGCTCCTAAAATCACTGCAGAGTTCAATGAAAACCTAGAGAACCCAGTTTCCATAAAAACTGTTTATCGGGAGATGCAGAAATCTGGATTCCATGGAAAGGCTTAATTTAGAAAACCTCTGCTCGCATAGACATACGCTTCAAAGCTTTCAGAGGGGTCTAGAAACATCAACAATTTGTCCCTCGAGCAGTGGAAAGATATGATTTTCTCTGACGAATCATCTTTTTCCCTATTTTAAACCTCCGGCCGAGTGTACCTTTGGAGACAGCTGAAAGAAGCATTTAATGCAGACTGTCTTCCCCCAACAGTAAAACATGATGGGGGTTTTGTGATCATCTGGGGTGCTATTTCCTGGAAATCTGCCTCGCCAATGATTTCCCTTCATAGAATTTCGGGTGACCAAGTTGATCCTATGATTCACGCACTATTTCTGGAGGGGAACGACATTTTTCAAGACGATAATGTCTCAATCTATAAAGCCAGAATTGTTAAAGAATGTCACGAGGAACATTCTTTTGAAGTTGAGCATCTCATCTGGCCAGCACAGTCCCCATACCCAAACATTAATGAACATTTATGATCGATTTTAGAGATTCCAATAAGAAGTCGGTTTCAGCCGTCATCGTCTCTAAAAAAACTGGAGAGCCTTTTAAAAATTCCCTTTAAAATAATTCATATATTATATGAATCAACACCTCGGAGAATTGAGGCTGTAATTCCCGTAAAAGGTGGACCTACACCAGTTTAAAATATTCTTTTGTTGATTTCTCTAAGTGTTTCCATTATTTTGTCCAACTATCGTACATTCATCTGTTTCTAGATATTTAAAGCGTGTCTCAAAAAAAATGAACTCGCACTTACACTCTCACTACCATGCTGCCTTTCTTCAATTGCATGTGAGTTTAGTTCATCACAGCATGGTAGGAAATAAACTTAGCCTAGAAAAAAGGAAGTTTGCCCTGAAATGTTATTAGAACACCGAAAACGCAGATGAAGTGCAAAGACGATTCAGTGAATTCGCAAAACTGCCACCAACGCACCGGACCATTGCTCGCATCGGAGACAAATTTGAAGCAGGTGGAACCTCAAGCTCACGGACTTCTTTTTGTGGGGACATCTCAAAGACAAAGTTTATTGCGCCAAACCTAGAACAATAATTATTGATACACTGAATTTAAAACTGAAAGACAATGTAGCTATATGCCTAATGAACTATTTCATGACGTTTAGAATCCCTTGGTACGTGTTATCAGCGTTGTCCGGGCAAACATGGTCATCAATTGGAACAATTTTGAACATTGTTGTTCAATTAAATTTGTTTTCTGAATTTGAAGCCTTTCAGTTCACTTTACGTTTATTCATGAATAATGCTATTCTTGTCATTCGAAATGTGAGTACATTTTTTTGGAACATCCTGAATTCATTCATGTATATACAGTTGGGGCAAAATAATAGAACACGTTCATTAAATCACCAGATTCCACATTTATAGACCACGTACAATTGAGAAAATTTGACTATAAATAAACTATAGTATAAAAAGTTTAATAGTACATCTAAAACCTACAAATGTTCAGTAGAAAAAATATATAGGAGAATATATAATAAATAAGTGAACAATAATTAATACTTTATTCCATAGACGTCATTATTAATTATGGCTTCAAGACGTTTAGAGTTGTTCACTACCAGCGTTTTTCAGGTTTCAGGTGTAATCTTATTAAATCTTCAGAATCTTCAATTTCAATTCTCTCCATAAGTTTTCGATCGGATCCATGTCCGGGGATTTACTCGGCCATTCTAAAATCTTCTTCATCCTCAACCATTCCTTCGTTTCGCTTGCAGTTTGCTTTGAATGGTTGTCTAGTTAAAAGGTCCATCTACTTTTCAATTTTGACAAACGAGCTGAAAGTAAGAGATGCACTTTCAACATTTCCAGCCATTCATGGCTCAATCAATGATGTGAATGATGTGACCTAACCCTGATGAGCCGAAATATTCCCAAATCAAAATGAAGCCGTTTCCAAACTTAACAGTGGGTATTGCGCGCTTTGGTTTGTACTCTTCGTTTGTTGCCTCCAAACATGGTTTGTGCTGTTTCTTCCAAATAGTTTGATTTGGGCTTCATCAGTACTGAGTTCAAAACGCTGGTGGCCTGTTCAAATAGTCGTTGGCATACTTCAGCTTAGCCCTGACGTGACGTTTCTGGAGACGTGTCCTGCGAGGGGTACGGGAGTGAAAACCTTCACGGCGTACGACCCTGCTGATCGTCTGTTAACTGGCTTTGATTCCAGATACCTTGAGATCATCATTCAATTCTTCACGTGTAGTTTGATGCCTCTGCACTACTGGTCGGACCAATTTTCGAACAGCGCAGTCGTTAATCTTCCATGGGCGGCCAGTTCGAGGCTCACTGAGAGTCTTATTCCGGCATTTCCACTTAGGCACTATGGTTTCAACCAAGGTTAAAAGGAACGCACAGTTGTGCACATACCTTCCGATATCCCAAATCTTCTTATGGAGCTCAACAATACTTTTGCGAAGGTCTAACCTGATGACCATATTTCTACCCATGCTTCCGACCTTTCAAAGCAAGAGCTGCTGTGCTAATGACCCGTTATTGGAGATGAATGCTGACGAAAGTTTGATTGCCAAATAGTAAAATGTATTATATAATATTCTTGAATAGCCCAACCAAAATTTTGATGTATAAGATCGAGAAAAAAGTCGGGTATTGTAAACTTTTGTTCACGAATTTATTATACACGTTCAAACATATTTTTACAATAAAACAATTCTGGATTTTTTAATGTATTATTAACCTTTTCATACTATTGTTTGCACATAGTCAAATTTTCGTAGTTGCACGTGGTTTAGAAATGTGGAATCTGGTGATTTAATCAACGTGTTGTGGTATTTTTCCCCACACTGTATATACAATGCATATATAGATATACTGTATATACAAATACACTCATATATACATTTTCTCGTTCCGGCAAGTACACCACAGATTAAAAATTCAAGACCACAAAAACTCATAAGGGAAAATGCCCCCAATTTTAACAATTTTTTGTTATTGAACCTAGAGCAATGAAATTTGTTACACACATAGGAAAGCAAATAAAAAGCTTATGTCTTCTATTGCATATGCAATTTTTCATAGAAAACGCGATATTCATGGAAAACGGATTTGAAGGGAGGGAGTTCAAAATGCTTCTTCTCCTACAGTTTTTGAGCTACGGTGATTGTATGAGTATCATTCGATGCGGAAAGACTCAGGAATTACCATAACTTACATCGTATTTTCCAATTTCTTTTTTGAAATGAAAAAAAAGGAGAAAATCCAAAGCATGTTTTTCCGTTAAATTCCGCACTTGTGACTTCATAACTTTTGATTGACAACGAATTAGAAAACGCCACATAGGTTATAGTAATTCCTGCGTCATTCCGCATCCAATGATGCTAATATCATCACTTTAGCTCAGAAATTGTAGGAGAAGAAGCATTTTGGATTCCCACACCAGGACCTACCAGAAATGACAACAAAAAACATTAACAATCTCAATTTTTCTTCGTTATTGTTTGTG
>JACJUY010011783.1:6940-24312 GCA_014220935.1 Platorchestia sp. MABIK | reverse complement strand
ATGAGGATACGAACAGAGCGTACCGCGTTGCAAACATTTTTTAAATGATGTCGCGAGTAAATCTCGTGTTGATCTTGCACATTTGGAAGTAAAATGACACGTAAAAATGGCGCTGCAACAAGAGCAAGAAATATTAAGCTTAATAGATCCCTAGCATCTGGCGCCATCGCAGTGAGATTGAAAACATCCGCCTTAAAAAACCAAAACACCCTTCATTGAGAACAATTTCTGCCTAATGAACCAAACACAATACGCTTCACTGCCAGCGAGCAAGAAAGGCTTGTCGTTTACTCTTCAGTTTGAGTATTCGATGTCGATATGAGCACACTTCCGCTCCGTACATGCCCGTTCCAGTCATGTTCAACAGTTTATACCAGCAATTTTGTCTACAAGATTTTGATATTTTACCTCACACATACTCATTTGTAACAATATCACCAGAGCGTTTAATATCTGATCTACGAAAGTCTACTTTGTGAAATAAGTGACCAACTCAAGCGTCCTTTACGGCTGGGGCTGGGTTCAAAACCACAATTTCTCTGGTAAATTAGGTTTTGTGTTTTCCGCCAAACGAATCACCTGTTTGGAGCTTATGACAGAGTAAAATAAACTCTCGTTACTTCAGTGAAAATGCTTCGTAAAAGCCAGATTAACGTACACCAAGTTATAGGGCACGATTTCAAAGTGGAGAATCTCAGAAGCTTTTAATTTTCACAGGTTTAGGAGAACCAAGCTCCGCCGCAGCACAGACTTCACGTGCCGACGCCGCCGGCTACGACGGGGACTGGGTGGTGGCCACTGGGCGGCCGTGGCTTCACTGCGTGGCGTGTGACGGAGAGCAGGCAGTCCCCAGCTTGGCATTCAGGCCGGCTGTTCCTCCGATTGATTCCACCAAAGCCCAGGATCAGCTCGAAAACAAGCTTTGCATTTAATGTAACGCTCGCTGACGGGAAAAACAACCATGCAACTCCAAATATATCAGCTCACGTGTATAACTCCACCGCTGAAAATTAGTGAACCGAGGTGAACGCAGCTTCACTCTTATATGCCAGGTGCAGCAAAATTTTCAATAGACGTGTTTAAATAAAAGAACATCAACTCAAAAGGGTTTTGTAAAATCCAGATGATAGAGTACCTTTGTTCTCACTTGAAATGAAATGCAATGTTTCACAACATCAAAATGACAACATAGGATCAAAACGGTCGGAGGGATTTTCATAAAATTTGGTATTCTACACAGAAAAAGTTCCATAGAGTCGAACTGTACTTGGATTCGAGAAGCCCGAGGCTAATAAGGCCTACCTAAACACCAAGAGTAGGCCACACGAAGCTGCTGCGCCAAAAGGCGGGAGGTTCTCGTCCACACAAGCTACAGACGCGCTCATAACGAGCAGCACACAGTCGAGACAAGGAGCTCGCTAGAGATCCCTCAAAATGAAATGCCCCAAAAATTGAAGCGAGTCATTTTTATGTTTGAACTTAGTGAAAAAATTCCCACGGCTCTAAAACCAAGTAAAGTTTGAAGTTCATTACGGAGACTTCCTTTTTGTTCTGCTGGAGTAGAAATAAAGACGAAGCTAGTCCGAAGAAACGCCGGATATAATTATTGAGTGACTGTGAGGACACACTCGCTGGCCAGGATCTCTCGCACACATCATCAGAGGTGGCTCATTTCATATTCACGTACCGGAACAATTCCCTAGTGTCAAATGATGCTTATGTCTGTAATTATAGCTCTAAAATTACTGTGCACAATCATTGAAGTATCAATAAAAATTTGTGTACTCACATCTGAGAATGTTCTTCATCAAAATTGTAATAATTTTTCCTCAAAATAACTCATAAAAAAAATGCTGTAAGCATACCTAAACACCTGAGCTGACAGATGTAGCGACCATTAATTGCTAGGGAAATACATGCATCAAAAAAGTCTCGACGCGCAGCTGGCATATTTTTCACAGCGTGAAGAAAAGTGATCCCAGTAAGCAGCACAATGCTAATGAAATGGAAAGAAAAACTTACGTTGCGTTTGAAAGGATTTTTGTACCAATATAAAAACACGAGTCAGAGCCAACAGCCCTCAGAAGATACACGTATTGTATGAATGGGATTTGGCGCTCTCCAGTGACAAAATGTGAGGTCTTTTACTACGTTTTGTCGTTATCTGATTTTTGAGTATTTTCTTTGTGTGAAGTCTTACTTGAGCTGTAGGTTAGGTAAAGCTTCCTCTAGTTAAAATAAATAGGTCCTTACCTTTTGTTCCGGACCATTTTTTTGGTTAACTGCTGAAATATTGTTGAGCCTCTATCACCTTCTTCTTCTTCAACTTTAATCTGGTTTCACAAATTTCTTACTCAACTTCCTGTTTCTATGCGCCAGTCATCAGATTACATTATCTCAAGCCTCCCAAACTACAATATTGGCGCTCTAAAAAGTGGAAGGATGATATTACCGCTTAGTATTGAGCTTAGGGATTGCGGGATCTATGCACAAAGTGTATTCCACACAAGATACCTTGTACATAGAAACAAAAAATTAGAAAAAAAGTTCATGAATCAGGGAAAAAGTTGAAGAAGAAAGTCAGAAGCGCTGAAAACAGGACAGCAGTGAACCGAAAAAAGATGTTCCTCAACTAAACGAAGACCAATTTTTATTTCAACAAAAAGGCCTACCGAACTCTTGACTCGAGATTTCACATTGCCCCCTAGGAGCGTAAATTCCAATAGATACATAAGTTGAATTTCGCTGAAAGGGGGATGTAACATAGACTTTTCAACCAACTTCATTTTTAATATTAACTTGATCTAAATGGTAGCAACTAAACACAATTCAACGAAAGTTGAATACAAGTGAAATTGTTTGGGCATTAGCCATTATTTAAAGTTAAGTAAATTTTAAAGCGATTATTGTTGACAATTTTCAAGGAAAATACCAAGCCAAAGCTTTTCGCAAGAAGAACTAAACGTGCGCCATGCGAAGTAAAATAAAATATTCGTATAAATGGGTATTGAGCTTTACAAACACTATCACTTGAAGCAAGAACTCGCAAATTACTCTTATTCAACGAGTCATTCACTCATTCAGAGAAATGAGGTGGGGCAACGCAGCGCACCCGAGGATTTTGGTGATGTCAGTCCTTCCAAATCGAGGCTCTTTATGTCTCTTTCCACGACAGGAGGAAACAAGGAGTTGAAACAAACACTCCTTCTATTGACACCTCAAACTCCTTCTATTGACACCTTAAGAAATGACCTTTCCCATCACTTGACTCTGTGAATGTAGCATCATTAACAGTCCTTGTATTCTCCCATCGTCAGGAAGTGCTTGTGAGATCATGTGTATGATTGATTGATTATAAGCTAGTTTCAGTCTGCCTTACCACAATAAAGACGATCAAAGGAAGGATGAAGGCACCATTTAGTATGGAGTAGAAGGATAGCAGAATCTATGCACAAGGTGTGTTCCCGCACAGAATCCCCAGCGCATAGAAACAGTAAGTTGGGAGAGAAGGTTAGGGAAGAAGGTAAAAGTTGAGAGAGAATGGCAGAAGTGCTGAAAAACAGAACAGTGCACAGAAAAAAGATTTTCCTTAACAAAACTAAAGATTATTTAATTTCAGCAAAAAGAAGGCCTACATAATGTCAGCTCGGGACCTAACATTTTCCTCCTATTAGTTTTAATTCCAATAGATGCATAAGTTGTCTCTCTGAGGGGGATCTAGCACAAACCTCTTATTCAATTTCATTTCTAATATCATCCCAAGCTACCCTTAGAAATAAGTCTGCTGTGTAAAATGTGTACACTCAGTGAGGCTGGCCAAGTAATTCACGCGATGAACAAGTAAAGTGCATCCACAGAAATTTATCAATTCGAATGGATGTGCAGACAAAACACTGGCACCATTTCTTCTTCGAACTATAGCCAATTTCAAACAGCGGCCACCGCAGCTGTAACAGCCACCTGGGTAAAGTTCCCGCATATCAATAAAATTGGAACTCTTCGCTCACTGAGAAACCCATTCTATCTTCCTCCTTGTTTGGATGAGTAAACTGTCATGGTAAAAAAAAACTAAGTCAAAGAAACTGAAGCAAATTTCAGGGACGGCAAACCAGTAAAAAAGGAGAAACTCAATCGCAAGCTCCTCGACCGTGCGAAAAATGAGCTCCAGGATCTCTAATTTCCACACGAGCGGTCCTTTTGAAGGAAGCGGCCCTAAATCCGAGACTTAAGGATGGCGTTAGCGAAAGGTCACCCGGAGATTTTTTCCTCATCAATCGCCATCACTGGACCATTGCCGCCAGTTTACGGGCTGATACTGAAAGATCTAAAAGCATTAGAGCCTTCGGCGCTTTTCGATCATTTGAAGCCGCTTTAATTCTATAAAGAGTGAGCCTCGGAAACTGTTGCTCGAGAGCAACTCGAGGCCATAATGAAGCACATCGGCCGTGAGTGTAGCGAGTGCGGAAAAAATGTCTCGGCGGACCAGCAACATAGTTCGAAAATGGAGCAATTTGCGGGCGCCGTCCCGATGCTGGCCAACTGAAAGCGGTAGCCGTGCGATACACGGAAGGGAAGCATTGCCAAGCGCAGCAAGTTGCGGGAAAAATTCAATTTCAAAAACTATTGTAAATCAATGAGTGTCAATTCATATGAAATCTTTAAATCAGCATATAAGTTTAATTTTACATTAAAGTTACAAAACGAAACAGAATAATATACTCGAAAATTGTCACTGCAATTAAGAATACGGTCACTTAAAATGGAAATTTCATCAACTGCACGAAATTTCAAAAAGCTGAAAGGAGATGAAACTACAAAAAATACTAGCAATAACATAGCCCTCTTTTACATGTACATACAAGAAAAAAAGAACAGCAGCAACAGCAACCGTGCGCCAACGAAACAAAGGCCTTCAAAAACATTATCCAGATATTTTCGGAGGTCACTCGGAGAAGCCCCAACGACAGCCAGCTTTATGTTTATTATTAGCTCACAAGGGCCGGCCAGACGCTGTATTTCTGTCTGCTGCGAGACAACCCTTAGACCGCGCTCGTTATGACGTCTTGTTCGGTCTCCGCGAAAGATTCAAGTGTCAAAAATATCATTATTAGAAAAGATCGCTTCGACAGAACACATGGAAATAATCGTTCCTGAAATTAAAATGGTGTGCCTCATTAACATTCCGCTTCTTCTTGACAAGTGGGAAAATTACTTGTGATTCCAGGAGATTCTCACAATTTATACATCTAAAGTATGGTACATAATGAAAACAATAAATATTCTGTGCATTTTCTCGACAATAAATTGAAAGAAATGATTGCGCAGCTGAGACTTCCTGCACTTCCCTTGGATGTGAAATCCTAATTCGTTCATAAATTCAAACGCGATAATGATAAAGAAAGCCCTTCTTGATCTGTGTTCATGTTATTAAACATCAATTTTTAATTATCAGATTAAAAAAATTGCATCAATGAATGAGAGACCATTAAACAAAACATTTATGAACACGCTGTTTTAGCATTTTACATGCATTCTTGTTTTCAGCACCCATGAACTGTACACTGCACCCGACCACTGGTGGGCCTACTAGTAACAATGATACACTCAACAGACAAGGTAAAGACTTCCAGCTAGGCTCGACTACAGTGTCATACGTAGAACGCTTAAATGTTTCAAACTAAATTTCACAATCAACATACTTCAGAGCATACAATTTACGTGACATAAATTAAAAACCGCAACAATTCCGTCAACACCGCACAGTGTGCGATGGAGTATGAGATGGCAACTTCTTTGCCAGCGTGGCCGAAACGCACCGGCTCTAAAGGCTCCTATATACTTCCTCGCGATTTAAGTCTCAATTTACACTCAAGCTTTTAGGTCGACCGATTTAAAAAGGAAACTTCACGCTGAAGACTAGAGTGCTTCACTAAAAAATTTTTAGAAAATTCTTACGTAAATAAACGAACCATTTGTTACTCCCTACATGAACTGAATTTGCTGACATCAATCGCTTACCTGGAAACGATGAGTTTTTAATTGCTCGGAACCTTCAGTAGAAAATAATTTTTGCGATGAGTTGCACAAAATGTTTGAACGTGAGTTACTCGATGAGGAATAGCAATATTTACAACTGCAAATTGGTCAAGTTGCATCAAAAAACCCCAGAGTTGGGCTCAGCTACTAATTTATTGCAATAACAGTATGGAGAATCGAGCTTCCTAAATTCGAAAGCTAATTCGCTCACTCCCATCAAAGCGACTCTAATTGATAGAAAAACACAACGAGAGCAATGCGGGCCCTTGACTTTTTAGGTTCTAGAGGCCGTCAAAACGAGAAGCACACAGCGAAACATAACATCCATCTATTCAAGCTTTACTGAAATTTGAAGCATGGAATGCGTACAGATCTACAGTCTGACTCCTGGTCAAGCATCGCGAACACACTGGAGATGAACATTTAATGTTGAAATATCATAATATACGTCCTGCGTGAGTTTGTCCAAAAAATTAACCAATCAACAAAGTTACGACGGGAAGACTAAACTCCTAGATGCATAGAACACTATTGCAATAAAGGTAATGAAGACTTACCGTTTGCCAAAGCAGCAAAACTCTCACCACAGCACTCGATCCTACCTGCGGAAAATAATGAATTAAATTCAAACGTTAAATTTACTTGTGTGTTTCGAGTTTTACTTTGTCGCCTGTGGGTGAAATGGATTGTGCCGTCGTATATAAGTTGATAACAAAAAAGTCATTCAGAAGCAAATGAGCTCAATCAAAAAAGCATCACCGAGTCAGCCTAGCCAATCAAGCAGTGTTAGCGTGTGGGAGGCACGGAACATTGTTGAAGCAATTTTCTGGGAGCTTACATTTATTTTCGTTTGAAAATCTAAATAACAGATATGAACAGAACAGTGAACCACTAAACCAAAACCGATGTGCTTATGCGCAGAACACCGGAAAATTGTAATGTATTATCGATAGTAGAAGATGATGTGCATTTCATACGCGAATTGTCCCACTCTAAAATGATGAACTTGGTGTGATTACATGAAGAATTGCTGGCACAATTCTCACAAAACATCACATCACATCCACCCTACTTGCACATTTTTCAAAGTAGGAAACATATAAACAGCCATAATTGTAAAGATTCCACGCCCATCATTTCGTCGTATGTTGTCTGCCGTTGTCCTTATTCGTAATGATCGTTTACTTAATTTGATTTGATGCAGCAAATTAATGAAAAAATGTTTATTTTTAAGCATTAAATGAACTTATGGTGACATTTGCACCGTGATCTGGATTTTCACGCTAAGTATTGGGGACTTTAAAGCCGGATATGTCAAGACCACATCGCTTAGTGTGCTCTATTGATTTACTACCTTGAAGCATCAACTTTTATGAGCCGATATTTGTCGATGTACAAACAATTAAAGCTCAAATGAAACCGAAACTTTAAATCAGAAAGCATAATATGTACATTTCTGTCAATAGTGATTACTTAATTGATGAGTTAGTTTCAGGCTCCATTACCACAAAAAAGATGTTCATGGAGAAGAAAGATGTAGGTACCAACCATTTATTATGGAGTAACGAGAAAGCGGAATCTATGTACAAGGTGGTCTCTCGCACAGAATACCTCTGCGCACTAAAACAGTGAATTGAAAAGAAAGGTAAAGAAACGAGGAAAAGTTGAAGAAGAAAGTCAGAGGTACTGAAAGACATGACAGCAGTGAACCGAAAGAAGGTCCTTAACAAACCTAAAACATTTTACTTAAGCAAAAAAAGGCCTACCTAACTCTCAGCTCGGAACCTTATATTTACCCAACGGGAGTGCCAATCCCATCATACCAAATACCGGGAGGCCGAGCGAAGTGTGAAAAAATAAAATTTAGGTTTTTCAGTTATATGAAGGCCAACCAAAACAACTCGTGTATCAAATAAAAGAAAAATATATTGTCTTTAATAACATCCAAGAATCATTCAACATATTCTTCTTTCTCCTTGATAACCTGGCGGAAACGAGGGATCACCTGATCACACGTGGCACGCACAGTTTCGGCATCAATTTCTGCCCAAGATTTGGTCAGTTTTTGCTTCAGAACCCCCACACTTGAGTGGGATACAACTTCTGCTCCAAGATTCAGTGCCTGTTAAACGTCGAACTTCATTCAGGAGACAAAAACCAGCTTCGGTAATGGTGTGGGCAAGGGTTACGTTCACAGGTCTCAAAACCCCTTTGATTTTCATCGAGGCTGCAATGGAGTCAAAATCAAACAACATGTTTAAAGGATGAAGTTGTTCCTTGGGTAAGGAAAGTCACTGAAAATGAAGGAATTACACTTCAGCAGCATGGAGCAACCGCTCACGCAGCCAAATTGGTCCAGCACTGGTGCATAGACAATTTCAAATCTTTTGACCCAGAGAACCATGGCCTCCATCTTCTCCTGACTCAAATCCAACGGACTTTGGAATATGGACTTTGGGTCCACACAGCACACGGCGGCTGGACCACACAGCACACGGCGGCTGGACCACACAGCACACGGCGGCTGGACCACACAGCACAATCTGTAGTTGTTGATTTGACACGGGCATTTTGCACTGCCAACATTTCTTCCCGTAAATATTATGACTACAATGCTGAGACTTGTTGCAGCCAGATTTTGGTGCATGAAATTTTAGGAGGGAAATACAGTAGCTTCAGTGTTTGAGTTTCACGAGCCTGCTTTGGCAAAATTTATGAATAAACACTTAGCAAAGAACTACGCAGCGACTATAGAGCCATAAATTATTTTGATATAATTCTAAAAAAGTGACGTAAAATTTTCATGAGAAAAATGTTGATCTGAAGGTGAATTTCAAAATACAAACAATGAACATCAGTGTATTTCGAATGTTTAGTTATTTCCACTTCGAAAGCTTTAGTTATTTCCACTTGGTAATTCATAAATGGACCAAAATGTTTTATGCAAGACAAAACATCTGAATCCCCTAGAAAATTCTCAAACGCATACACGAGTAATAAGTCATAATAACGATTAATCGAAAATGAAAGTGGACCATTGAATTGACACTGTGCCGGGAGGCCTCACTTTGGTATCCGTTTAGGCCTCACTTACCAGACGATGGAAGTTAGAAAAGCAAGAAGACATTGTCACAAAAGCGAACTGAACTTACGATTATCTAGCAAAACGTTTGCCTCTGCGGTTGTCAATGCAGACACTCAAGACGAGGCCCCTGACATGCTGACGAAGCCAAAAAAAGGACAACCGACAATAATTGACGGAATGTCGTGCAGCATGTGGTGAGGCGCGTCAAATCCCCACTGCAGAATATTAACTTGTTGGAGGCGCTTTCATTTGGAATTTACGAGTTAATTGCTGAGCTCATACAAGCTAAGGGACCCTAAATATAAGCTAAGCCTCTTCCCTGCGTTTTAATTCGTAATCTCATTTGAAAAGTCGCAATATGCGGATTAGATTAGACAAGTTTTCTTAAGCCTCTCTAGGCTACAAAAAAAGGTGAACCAAAGAGAAGAAGAAGGAATGCACCTATAAGAATGAAGCAGAGGAAACGCGGGATCAATCCACAAGAAGTGTTCCCACTCACGAAAGAAACAGCAAGTTAAAAAAGTATAAGAGGTTCAGAGGTACTGAAAAACAGGACAGCAGTGAACCAAAAAAAGATGGTCCTAAACAAAAAAAAACATTTTATTTCAACATCAAAAACGGCCTGCCCGACTCTCAGCTTGGGGCCCCACATTTTCCCCCTGGAAGCGCCACTTCCCTAACTTCCATAGCTGTATTTCCTTGAGTGGAGTTTAGCAAGTGTTACTTTTCAAATAAAACAGCAAAAAGTTTGAGCCATTACATTCAACTTTACTAATAGACTGCAACACCAGAAATTAGACTGGACATCTTTATTTTCCTCAGATACAGGTCTAGCGATCGACGAAAATTTGTATTAAATCCCTCAAGAGATTAACAGGGGATCAACCGCGAATCGTTCTCACGATCGAGTGATCATTATTGATAAATACACGGGTGAACCCCAGGAAGCGCTACACTAGCGTTTCATCAGCGCATTTTGGATTTATAGAACAGCTTCCATTTCATTTTCGAGTGCACCACATGGGCGCAACATTTTAGCATCTCCGTAGCATAGTACACTATGCTGTTAAAAAACGGTGATCATCTTGATAAAACGAAAAGGAAAAGTAAGAGTAAAGAGTGAAATGTTGAATTGAGGTGTTCGAATAAGAGGTCGGTTCCACGGAATGTGAAGTCTCTCCCATAAGAAAGAAAGACAAATCAAGAACGATGAAGTCTATCCTAACTACAAATCCAAAAGCACAACAGGCTTCATCAATGAACAATTTTGATTCCGAGGTGGGTTACTTAGGTGACCACTCAGGAGCACTGGTACTCCAAGGTCCACAGACAATGACAAACGCTGTTAGTATAACCTTCCACAGCCCCCTTGAGCATAACTGCATGAGGAAGGAATCCTAGCTCCCTGAGGAGCGCCAAGTCCCCAAGAGAAGCTGTTTTTACAGCACATCTCCGTCGATCTTACGAGCTTTTGGCCCTGGATTAGATTATAACTTTGTTTAGACCACCCTAACCATAACGAAGGTGTTCTCAAGAAAGGAAGAAGAAACGCACCGTATAGCGGGACATTTTAAAGGAACTGAAAATTGATGCGCAAGGTGTTCCCCCAAACCCTGCGTTTAGAAACGGCATGATTGAAAGCACATTACCAAACGAGATGAAAATTGACGAAGATAGTAGTAAGTGATGAAAATAACGTCAGCAGAGAAAGGAAAAACTAGCGTCCGGATCAAAACAAAACACCTACTCTATTTCAACAAAAGGAAAGCTACCTTGCCTTCAGCTCAGGACACCACATCTTCCTCCTAGGATCACTAATTCCCATAGATGCAATAGTTGTATCCTCCGCACGGGAAGCTTAGCGTTCCTCTAGTACAGAAAATAGAGCAACGGACAACACGCACACATCACAGACGAGAGAAAAGGCTCACTTAGGACACGAGTCAAGCGTTCAATTAACTTCCGACACCAAAAATTTATGATAATGAATTTTTTTACAGCGTCCCCATACACGAAGACAACCTCATCCAGTTTATGGAAATGCTGATAAACCCTTTCTGAAGCGCGCTGAGAGCGACGAAATTCTTAGCATCTGCCCCGACAACTCTCACAAATCTCGGAACTTGAAAATTTTACAGAGGAGCACGGCAAAGCAATAAGCTGTGCGAGATTCTGGCATGCAAATGTTTGGCAAAGTTCTGTTTTTGTCCGTTGACAATTCAGCGAACAAGAAGATGAGCAGTCGCCTGCCAGGGCTTCAAGAGCCCAAGTTTTACCGTGAAAATAAATTCGTCCCGAAAGTAATTTCGCGCCTTGAGCTATGACGACAAAGAGTTTTCGAGTAAAAAAGAACAATTTTGAGCCGTCTTTCGTGAAGCGATGAATTTGAGCCAGTTCTCGTTACAGCAGACGTCACAAATTTGAGCGCTACAGATAAGGTCATTCTTCAGACAGATTGTAAGCCCACACTGGCAAAAAAGAACAAGACCACCCACTTGTGCGCTCCAGGTTAAAACATTTCAACTCATCTTGTGTTAAGCTATTCACTCCGACATCGACCTGCTCATGAGTGCCTGTAACATATATTGACAGAGTCTACCTGTCTCCATTTTACCTCCCTAACTTTAGTGATACTTTTTCTGCAAGATCCATGATATAACCCTTTTTAGAACAGATATTGAGCTCCTAAAATATCAAAAAAAGTACCTGTTGTAACCTATTGAAAAAAAAGTCGAAAACTCCAACACCAAATAAACGATGCAGAATTGCTTAGATTCGATTTGAGCAGCCTGATCTCACAGGAGTTCCTGCAGCTCGAAGACTGAAATCGCGAAGACGTGACAATCACGCAGGCGTAAAAACAAGGAGCCAAGCTCACATTTCCGTACTCGTCAATACGCCGTTGTATGTGTGTAAGTGCTTGACCACCTACTGCCCCTCTATCCTACTCAAATACTAAAGAAACTTCACTATCGACTGCAGGAGCATTTTTCACTGTACAAAAAAAAAAGCCAACGCTTTTAAACGTTAGTCATCTTCGGTACATAATCTTTGCCTCAGGAACATATCTATTTTTTCAGCTATATAGTGTATTAAGCTCATATAATGGAAGCAAAGAATGGCGATTTCACATTCAATCCACCGAACTGAGTATAGTATGAGATTTTTTCTAAATTCCAACACGTTTCACTGTTGTAGTTTTTCGCGTCACCTCAACGTATAACCAAGGCGTTATATTGAACTCCACCCACCGCTTCCAATACACCTCACGGGCAAACAGATGTTCTGTGCTTGACTGACCGCCTGATCTGCTGCACTCGTTACAAGCATGCAACGCTCACATCAAGTACGCGCCATGTGCTTGATGTGAGTACATGGCGTACACGGTTAAGCGTCACGGCGAGTACACGCCACGTACTTGATACAAGCACATGGCTGAGCGTAACGGCGGGTACACGCCACGTACTTGATACAAGTACATGGCTAAGCGTCACGGCGAGTACACGCCACGTACTTGATACAAGTACATGGCTAAGCGTAACGGCGAGGACCCACCGTGTCACCTGCAGGAGCACCTCACTTCCAGCACTCGTTAGCAACTATCCCTGCTCATGGCATTTCAGTTGCTTACGCCACTTTAGCTGAAATATTTTAAGCAGAAGAATTCGTTCTCCGGTTAATTATTAAGTAAATACCAGTTTCCACTAACGAATGTAAACCGATTTTCTCAGTCATCGAATACTGAAGAGAAGAAATTAATTTAGAAATTAAAGCACCTCTTTTTATAACTGTTTACCTTCAATTTTTCAACATTTCATAACAGTTCAAGTTCATCACGTGTTTAAATTGAGAAGAAATTCACTCAACATTTTTTCTATTGTAATCCTGTCAATCGTTAAAAATGTAATACCTGTGTAGTCTATCTGTAGTTCATAAAAGACAACGTTTTGGTGTGAAAACGTTATTTTCAGGCTAAAAACATCCAGGAAATTTTTTTCAGGAACATTGATAAAATGCAAATCAAATACTTTAGCTTTATCAGACAGTAAAAGAGTTGAAAATCCCTGCACAAAATATGCAGGGTGGGCCAGAAGCCGTGGCCAGAAGTAACTGACCCTTTGAATTAGCTAGCTGAGTAAATAGGATACCGAAATAAACCATAAAAATGTTATTCTGTATGATAAAACGAAGTTTTCCTTTTCTTTGCAAATTAAAAGGTCGAGTAACTTCTGGTCCACCCTGAATATAAATGACTAGAAACAAAGTTTGTACCACAAGGATATATAAACACGAGACTAGGTAACACCATTGCATAACTATAGATGTTAATGGCACACACGATAGGGGCGAAATGGGGTCATCAGGGTCATCCTAGTCAAACCAATGTAACATTCAAGAGACTCACATTTTCTTCTGTCGCATTTAAACTGATAGATCACACTGGCTCTGTCTTGATCATTAACCCTGGATGAAGACATATTATTTTTCAGTAAGAAGTCACTGATTTTGCGAATTTTGAAATACACTCAGCCTTTAATTGACGTGTCCGGATCTTTTTGCTCACCCTGAAACAAAAATTAACCACGCATAAGTACTAAGCTTTTATTTTTAATCAATGCATTGACCATAGCTGCAAGCTTTCGAATGAAGATCTTTACCCTAACACAAAAATCTTGTATAATGTTGTTGAAATGAGCAAATCACTATCATAAAAGTAGCCGCGTCCGTCCGTCCCTCCGTCCGTGTGACCCCCTCTTGATTATGGTATCCACAATACGCAATCGGCATATTTCTGGAATAGAAATTTTCTATGGAGCTTTCTCTGTTGAAATTCCTCATGTCGCTTTGATATTTTTAACTGATAATGCAAAAAGAAATGTTTTAAATTCGTTCGACCAGTTACCTGGCTACCACTGGGTTTAAGGCCCAAGATTTTGGAACTTGAATTATTGTTTTCGAAATTGTGATTTTCTTGAAAAGCTTTGAAGAGATAATAGACGACATTTCAGAATAAAATTCCGGCAAAAGAGGCTACCAAAGACAGAAATGTGTCCAACCGCAAGAGAGAAGTAGCAAGACTCCGACAGCAAGAAAAACATCGAAGACGATCGGATGAACGACGCGAAATGGCAAGACGAAGCAATGTTGCTCGCCAACGAAAAGCTAGAGCTAAATTGACCCTTGACCGGCGTTTGGAAATTCTACTGAATAATGCAGAACAACACCGAGTAGCTAAAGAGAGCTTAACACATGAAAGAAGCGAGGAAATTTTTCGTCACAGCGCTGGACAACATTGAGTGGCATGAGAGAATTCAACTTAAGAAAGAAGGGGTGAATTTCTTCAGACTAATGCCGACCAGCACGTGTGAAATAATAGAAGCGTTACATATCCATAAACTTGAACCTGCTCTCAAGGAAAACACAATGACTCTTTTGATATAAAATTATTTATCAAAACCGTAGAATAGAAGTTTGATACAACCGCCCGATTGTTCATTTCGCCCCGATCGTTAGTGCCATGAACATCTATAGCTGTGAAATGCTAACTAGTCTCGTGTATATGTATCCTAGTGGTACAAACTTTGTCTCTAGTCATTTACGTACTTTTTGTCCCGTGATTTTCATCTTTCTTTCCGTGTTTGATGTAGCTCAAGTGTTAGATTTGCATTTTATCAATGTAACTGAAACGAAAAAAAATGTCAGTATATTTTCAGCCTGAAAATGATGTTTGTGCATCGAAACGTTGCTTTTTAAACTACACAAGTACTGCATTTGTAACGATTAACAGTGTTCCAACAAACAAACGTTGACTGAATTTCTTCTCAATTTAACACGTGACGAACTTGAACTTTTTCCTTCGCTTAAAGCTGAACAATCAATGCAGTCTTAACGAAAAATGTAGGTAATAAGAAAGTCAATTTATAATGAAAAAGATTTCCCTTTTTCCTATTTTCTGTGCTGACTGAGAACATCAACAAATTTTTAAGCAGACTAAATGGAGGAAGCACAAACCGTTTATTTTAACCTACAAGAGGTTAGGAATATTTTATTCATCAAAGTTCCACAACAGCATAAACCGGGCTTCTGAAAAATGTCTTTAGTTCGAAGTTAAATAATGTTTCCGTAATGGAAATACGAGTACACTATCTGTACGGAAGTTACCGCGCCCCTCACAGAGCAGCGGAGTGCCCTCTGCTCGCCCTGAATTTGCTTATCGTCTACCTCGTGTAGTGGCTGCACCAGGCTGCAGTCAGCACACCAGAGCGTCAGCACACCAGAGCGCCAGCACACCAGAAGCGTCAGCACACCAGAAGCGTCAGCACACCAGAAGCAGTACCAGCACCAAAGCAGCGAGCCAGACACCAGGGAACATGGAGCGCGTGCCCAGCCTACGATCGAGTAAGTCAAATGAGACGATCACAGAGCCTAATTAAAGCGCTGGCGTTAATTCCTGCGGCCAACAGGTCAGTTCTGGAAATGATTGCGGTCAAATTACAGCACTGCTAGATCACGACTGCAGCAAGCATGAAAGTTGATTGCTGCTTCATGTAAAATACTTAATTACATCGTTTAGCATGCATTAAATGCAAGGGAACATATTTTGCAGCGACAGGGTTTTTAATTTCATAATTTCATTTATCGTCATTCGGAACTGTCGATGTTACGGTTTATTGGAGACGCTTCGAAGTTGTCTAGATATTGTGTAAAAGAAGAACTGTAGCTTTGAGAACATTAGCCATTCGCGCAATACGAACTCGAGTTAAGGTAAAAATTTTGATGTGAGGTTGGGTGTACAAGCTGTTCAAAATTCGATCTCACCTCAGCTAAAGCAAGACCATGAGTATTTCATCGTTGCGTGAAGTTATCTTAATTACATACACCAGATGCAATAAATTAGCCATGACATACGTCGTGGCTTCAACACAGACCTCAAATATAGCGTTCTCTTCAGTGTGAAGGTCAATTATTTGAGTCCTTCTGACTAACGTGAGTTGCTTTCAACTAACCATCCGACGAGCATTCACCTCCATCAAGGGTAGTACAAGTCCAAGTTTCTCTTTACTCGTCACACTGAGAATTACCCTCCGGAAAAAAAATGTAACTGGTGGGCGCACCATGTCTGTCACATTAGGCAAAACGAACGGTCCTGGAGTTTTTAATGAATAATATTTCTTTTTTCATCCTCATCAATATTTATGCGTATTTTTTTTAGTCGTTTAGTAGAAGAAGCGCACCTATTATATTTCTCCACGATTAGCACACCAGAAGCTCAAATATTAATTTAGAATAAGCAACAATTTTCATCATTCCGATTACAGTTATTATGATTGACCTGTAGAACTCAAAAGGCAATAAAAAATTATTTGCTCAAACGGGAACATCGCCCAGCCCGAGTGACGGTAAACACAAAGCAGTATTTGTATGCCCTTACAGCCAAGCAGGCTCAGATAACGATGTTGCACAACATGGTTTCAACTCTTCAAGCAAATCCTTGCGAACTTTTGCACGCAACTCCCGTAAGCTGAAAAAATAACTTCAATCATCAAGAAGACAAACTTTACCCTAGAATTTCCAACCGGCAATTCTTCTTTTATAAGAAAACAAAATACATAATGACAGATCTCACTCGAAGATTTAACTTTTTGTGTGCTTCAAAACTTCTGAGGGAATTGCTTTCAGAAGAAAAGTAAATAGAGTATTTCCATTGCCATCAACGGCTTCAAGCTTGAAGGGAATCAAGACCAAAGGGTTCGGAAAAACAGCCACGCCAGAGAGGGGCTGGTGTTAGGGACTGGAACATAAAAAGCATGCTGTCATTGAGATACCTCGATTTTATGCGATTTGATGAGCAAAACAATTGCAATCAAAGCGATTGAAACGAGAGAATTGAAGTAGCTTAGAACTCAATACCCGAGGTTTTACAGTAGCTGAGTGCTAGGAAATGATAACAAGAGAACAAAAGCGCTCGGCTCGTATTTATGTCATGTGACCGTCCTGTATGGTTCTGAACAGCAGAGTTGAATAAATGCTCGTAATTAAAAAAGACACATCTGTGTAATAAATTTTCAGCGCATGTAATTATGCGAGAGAAAATGTGTCTGTTTTACAGTTATGGTGTTGGAGCTTTTCTGAACAGAAAGAAGTTTATGCGTGGGCCTTAATTTATCAAATCTAAAGCAAACATAGATTAGATTATTAGTTAGTTTAAGCCTCCCTATCCTCAACAAATGAGATCCAAAGAGAGGAAGAA